>VDFB02000002.1:225668110-225808261 GCA_007258455.2 Sequoia sempervirens
AAAATTTATCGAAAAACTATATTTTTGGGGGTTTTGATTTTTGCACCAAAACTTCCGGAGGCCATAACTTTTGACTCGAGTGTCCGTTTGAGCTGAAATTTGATGGGTGGTTGCGTTTTGAGCTAACGAGTGGATTCCCAACCAGTTTCTCATTTTGACCCATTTTTGGGGCCTCAAACTTTCATCTTCACCCCTAAAATCCCAATTTAATGTTTTTTGAAAAATTGTTTTCGCTCATAACTCAAAATGCATATCCCGAATCTGGGATGTTATTTAGCAATTCATCCTATCTCACCAATGGGTATTACTTGGAAAAAATTGGGACTCTCAAACATACGAGCATGAAGTTTCCTAAAATGGCAAAATTTGACAATTTTTGAAAATTGCCAAATTTGGAAAACTCTGATTGTCAACACTTTATCCCCTTTCAACCTCGGCACTTGGTGTCGAATTCATCCCATCGCATCCTCCAATCATTCTAGTCTTCAATCCAATCCTCATCTGAGCTTTAATCTTATCCCACTCTGAGCTTAACCAAAACCCTAATCTGAGCTTTTGTCCCTCTGCAGTCAAAATCTTTGGATATCGAACAAAGTCTTAAAATCCCTCCCTCCATCTTCTTCAACTTTGTCCTATTCATCCATTTGAATAAATCCATTCATCCATTTCCATCTATTTTGAACTCCATCCATCATCTCGTGCACCTCCTGCTTCCTTTATCTCAAACATTCATCAAACCCTCCTTTTCCATTCTAAATCTCATTCACACCTTGACAAATCATTTACTCCACAGTGAGCATTCCCTTCCATCTTCTCCATCTCCTATCCTTTCTCATCATTCATCTATCTATTCTATCATCCTCCCAATTCATCTTTTGATTATTTAGCTAACTATTCCATCCCAGAGCTTCATGATCCGCACTCTCCCCATACAATCCAATGTCATCTATCTTATCATCATCACTTCTGCTTCTTTTGCACATCTTTTCTATATCATCGTTCATCATCTCATCATTCATCTATCTATCCTGTCATCCGCCCACTTCATCTTTGATGATTTGGATAACTATCCCATCCTTGAGCTTTGTCTAGTCACTATCCTCCAATCCACTCCAATAGGTCTATGTTGTTCCATCATCAGTCTTCATTGTCCACTTTGTCCCTTTATCACCTATCATCAATCTTTCTACTTTGTCCATCCTCTATCATCTATCATATTCCATCCATCATCGATCGATACTATCCACTTTTCTCCTACTCTCCATCCTATCTTGGTCATCCATCAAAATCTCCATCATGGTCTATTATCAGCCTTTTGTCAAACTACATTGCCCCTATGCTTTCACGTAGGCAAGGTCGATCATTTGATCTGTCCCCGGGGTTCCATCATCAGTCTTTCTACTTTGTCCATCTGATCCTTTATCATCTATCATCAATCTTCTTATCTTATCCCTATTTGTCTGTCCCATCTTCATCATCCATCAAGGTCTCCTATCTTGTGTCATGTCTCTCGTGTCGCGTCATCACGCTACGCCCTTATCTAGCTGGTTCTTAACCAACAAGATCCACTTGTATCATCATATCCAATCGGTTCTGAATATCCTGCGTCCTATCAATCTTTTAATTTAGTATCCATCATCGGTCTCAATAGGATGCATCCTTCCTAACAGACCTCACCAATCCCATCCATCCCCTTGATTGATCCTATGGCAAAGGACATTTGAAATTGATTGTGATCTTTTGATGCTTTTGGCTTTTGCCGGTCATTTGCTCCTTATCATCATCACTTGTTGGTCAGCCTTGATCCATCACTATATCATGGTGTGTGTTTTGACTAGTCAGAATATAGGTGTATCTCGATTTTATCTCTGTCCCATCAGAGTACCCACTCAAGATCCCCTCACAGGTCTTGTGTTGGTACGGGGCATCCTTGCGTGTGCTTGTGGTTGGTCTCAATACCGGGTCTGTAATTCAAGGTCACCACGACGGGGTGTTGGGATAGCCTCTTGTTTGTTAAGGTTTGTTTTATGCATACATACTAATCTCGCCTTTGTTCTTCATAATTCATGCCTCGTGGTCTTTAATATGCTATAGTAAAATCAAGGTTCGAAGGGATGGCACATTGCATTTAGATTGCACATCTCTCATCCCTCAAATCCCCCCATCCATTCATCATCCTTCATCATACCCTCCCTAACTCTCCATTGTAATTGCATCATCTTCATCTCCCCTTGCATCATCTCATCTCGAGAGCCCACCCGCGGTTCTCCGGGAACCCGCATGTCTCCTCCCTCAGGCATCCTTCATCCCTAACTTTCATCTTTACCCCCATCATCTTCCTTCCTAGTCACTTCTTTGAATGACTGGGGCATCTTTTCTAATCTAACCATCTTCTTCTAGGTTCTATGTTTTAATATTCTTTGAAATGATGCTACTTCATAACATCATCTCAAAGAGGGGCAAAATGTAGATGTCTAAATTTGGACACTTAATTTATCCAAATTCATCCCCTTTCGTCTTATTTTTGTAATACTGCTATTATTTAGTTAATAGCTTTAATTCTGCCAAATCCCTAAGGTATTTAATCAATATACCTTATCTCTTTAATCCTTCTTCCATCAATTGAATTAAATAAATATTCTATTTATTTAATTCCCTTTATGTCACATCTTCCATCATTTTTATCTTGTCTTAATCCTTCTTCTAATCCCATCATTAAGGTGTGCACATGCCTAATCCTTGATTAGGAGGTGTCACATCCTCCAACTTTTGCAAGTTGGCCTCTAATCTCTCTTAGCCACCTAACCCTCCTCTAATCCTTTCATTACTCTCCCATGTGACCTTTTGACTTGTCACATCAAGTCACATGTGAAATCTAACCTCTTCTAATCTTCTACACTAATCTAATCAAGTACTTGCACAACTTAATCACCCCTTTAGTCAATCCTCCCCATCCCCAAGGAATTTTTAATTTTTTTATTTATCCTAGGTTCTCTCTTCCCCATGTGAATTTTAATTCACCTTTTAATCCCCCAATGCACCCTTTGGAATTTAAAATTTTCCCATCTCCCATAAGGATATTTGAGGAATTTTTAATTCCCACTTGTCCCTTCTCTACATGGGGACAAGTACCTCCTTTATGAGGAGATCTTGTCCAATCCCAAGGTACTTTGTACCCTCTCCATGTCATGTCCTTCTCCTTCCACCTCATGTCCACTCACCTTTTAGGGCTATCTCACATGCCACATGTCAAGATGTGAGGGCTTGTGAGTTCTCAACTCCACCTTTTAGCCCTACATCTTGATATTTGTGGATCAATCTCAACCGTCCATTTTCCCTAGGATTTTCCAAAAATCCTATAAATACCCCCTCTTTTCTCTCATTTTGGGGAGATCATTTTGCTAGCCAAACTCTTGCGCTTTGTTTCTCAACCCCTACTTAGCCATTTTCACATTTTCATCCACTTGCATCCATCTTCACATCCTCATCTAGCTTGCATTTTGCCATCCAAGGAGCATACACGCCAAAGATCGAAGGGCCAACCAAAGGATCGACTCAACGCAAGGTATAAAGTTCCATTTTGTGGCTTTGTCTTGTTTTGTTTCCAACTTAGGCTAATCTTGAAGTGTAGGTTGTTTAAGTTGTTTATTTGCACTCTTTAACTTGTTGCTTGATTTCTAACCACCTAATTTGACCTATCACAGTATGTTACTGGTTGGGTTGTTCCCTTGGGTGATTACTTTTTTCCACAAGGCAGGCCCTCAAAGGATTAACAATATCAATTAATTACATTTTTAGTTCGATCAATATTTGTTTATGTGAACAAAGAGAAAACACATGTGATGCCTTTTCTCACACTAGCAAGATTTGTTCAAATTTTAAGCCCAAATTGAAGTGTGAAGTTGTTTGTTCAATTTTAATCCAAATCCAAAAACTAGTGAGTTTCTAATGTTCTTTTTAACCATGTTTGACAAATATTTTGTACACGGTTAATTTTAAGCCCAAAGTAATGTTAGTTGGTCCTAAACCATAAATGAAAAAAATAAAATATGATGGGTCATTTTCCCATGAGTGTTTGAAAAGATTATTACAATGGATATCAAATGTTTTTTCTTTCACTTCAATCCTCCATGTTCCTCTTAAAACCTATAATAAATGCTCAAAAAAGCTAGATGAGATCAATAAATAAGAAGATATAAGAGTTAGATGAATGATTAAGCATAAAAACCCTAAAACTTAGACCAAGTTACAATGTGTTTTGGATATAGGTGTAAAATTGAAAATTTTAACTCTAAAAAAATTGAAAAACACCTACACCATTGCATATCTTATGAAATTATACCCTATAAATACCTATGTATGACCAAGATATGGCCATTTTAAGATTCACTATAAAAGTGCTAAAATAGAGATCTTATGCACTAAAAGACTTCATGGATGTGCTAAAATAGTCCTCAAATGCACTAAAAGATAAGTCATATGTGCTAAAAGACTTCATGGATGTGCTAAAAGACTTCATGTATGCACTAAACAACTTCATGGATGCACTAAATGACTTCATGGATGCACTAAAAGATTAGTCATATGTGCTAAAAGACTTCATGGATGCACTCATGTATGTGCTAAAAGACTTCATGAATGTGCTAAAAGACTTCATGTATGTGTTGTAACAGTCATTGTATGCACTGAAATATTTTTCATATGCACTAAAAGAACTCATGATCACACTAAAACATCACGCCTAGCCTGTTCACAAGAAATTTTCCATAAAATTTTTAGAAATGGGGTATTTCCCCATGGTGAGCACCATTTTATGTGTGTTTCAAATGTGGGAATGTTAGTAAATCAGCACAAACCTTAATGAAATGAATTATATCAAAGATTTGAAGCAAATAAACTACTCTACTTTGCAATTAAACAAATCTTTTGAGAACATCTCATTGTCCTCTATTCCTAAGGATTTACTAAACCATTTGGCCCTCAAATTTCTATGTGCACAATGGTTGTTAAAATGAAAACTTAGGAAACAAGATTTGATATTTAAAATGCAAACTAATGCAATCTCTACGTGAAGTTATGTGATGGAAATGATAATGGAGATTATGATAAATAAACAAGTGGAGATGGATATAGTGAGCTATATGATTCTATGTATGATTCTACATATGCTCAAATACAAACTAAAAATAAGCTAATCTAAAATGCAACTATGATGTAAGATGGGATATAAAATGTAACTATGAAGCAAAGTATGAATCTAAGATGTAAATTTGCAAAATAAAACATGATGTTAGATGCAACTATATGACTCCAAAATTCTCAAAAGCTCCAATTATATTACTACATAATAACTTTATTCAAAATTGGATATGTAAAATATAATGGAAAAGAGTTGTATTTATAGGATTTTCCAAGCATCTTGTGAGGTGGCAAAGATCAACAGTCTAGATTCAAACAAGAAGGATGAACGGTGGACATGAAGAGAATCAAGAGGGTGTCCCCTTGACCAAAGGAAACATGCCAAATGGATGGAAGACTCAAGTGTGGGAGAAAAAGACCATGTGGCCAAAGTTTGTTGAAGAAGTGTGTGAAGAATAAGCCATGTGTTTGAAAACTTTTTGACGATAATTCTAATTAAAAATTAGAATTATTTAATTTCATGTGACCTTGGTGAGGTGGCATAAAAATTTGTAGACATGTGCTTGAATTCCTAATCTGAGATTAGTGAGAATTAATTAAATAAAACAAACTTTAGAAATTTGTTTATTTAATTAAATTAGATGAATGTGATTTTAGATTTGGAGAATTAGAAGATATGAACTACATAAATAAATTGAGAATTTATTTATAAGTAGTTGAAATATTAATTAAATAACTAGTATTTAATTAATTAAATGTCTTGAACGATTTTAGGTGTATACAGTTCAATTTTTTGGTTATTATATTATCTCTCCATCTCCTTCACATCATTCATCTACAACCCCTTCCTATGGCTCCACTTCCACTAAACTCTACTTCTTCTTCATTAGAATATGCACCTATTAATAATGGTTTCCCTGCATTAGTGACTTCACCTACTATACCTCCTCCATCATTTTCAATACATAGACACTCCACATGGCTCCCATTCCTTTAGGTTGTAATAAAATTTGTTGAAGACAAGAAACGTTACTTAGTTAGGTATCCCTCAATTTGATTTTTTTGGCTAATCTACATCCAAAATCATTCCAAATATCCAAAAAAATATAAAACCACGTCTAGGTTAATGATACATTCTTCATCTAGGAATGTATATTCAAAAGTTATAAAACCTATAATATAAAAGAACATTGAAGAACCAATTGAGTTATATTTTAATGTTATTAAATTAGATCTTTGCCCCTTCTCATGTGAGGGAGATATTCATAACTTTCAATTCTCAACTACTAAGTTAGTGGAAAGAATAGAGAAAGATAAATATACAAATTATCAACTAAATAAATAGATACAAACTTTGAATTTATATCTTAGATTCATTTTGGATTCTTCAACTTATCCCATAGATGTAGTAGCTACACCTATATTAATTCTTGTTCTAAATTTTTTTTTGAATATAAATCATATGGTAAAGTGAATTAAAGATAGGTTAAATAGGCTATATTATTCAAACTAAAATTTATTGAAGAGGGAAATGCAATGTATGATGAAGTGGACATCAAAAACAAGGAAGATGAAAAATTAAAAATTTCCAAAAGTGAAGATGTGATATCATTTAGACTTATATGAGATATTAACATTTGAAATGGTTGAAAAAAATTAATACACTAATTGATATGTAAGTGTTCTTGAAAGAAGAGGAGTCACTAGCTAGGCCTTCAACTTGTTTTTTAGCAGTTCATATTATATTTTCAGTCCTCTAGTCGTACAGACACTAGCACACCTAAGAGACACTAGTGCGCCACACTGTCATACCAGAACCATGTTTTCATCCTTAGGTAAAGAGCTACCTGAGGTATAGTATTGAATCTAAAAACTAGCTCTCCTAGAATAAATTTGGGTTTTGGGTCCATAGAGTGATCAAAGGAGAGTATAGTCCTCATCATTCTTATCCCTTGCTCCAAAACACCCCTTTAGAGTGAGGTAAGTTAGGCAAGGCTTCTGGTCTTGGCTCTTTATGACCTGGGGCCTTGACATGGTTGGTCCCCCTCTCTTACACATACAAAATGGCATAAAAAAATACATAACATAAATAGAAACATACATAACATGGTGTGATATCATAGTGCAAGGCTCACCAAGATGGATGATAAAAGTGATGAAACCGGTAGAGAAGAGGAAATGCCATGGAAAGGAAAGTGAGGAGGTTTCCCATCACTGAATTATGTTAGTTTTTTTTTCCTTGTGCGATAGTCTATCTGTTCACCATGGGTGATAAGCTAATTGATGTGATTAAGACATGTTTTTAAATTATAACAAGTATTGTTCTTGGAAAATATTGTGTGTTTTGGGTTTTCTCATTCTGTGGGTTAAAAGTGAAACATTGGAGAGAAAGGGGACATTGCAGGTGGGGGAGATGACCAACTGACTTGAGGTGAGGGGTTTGTAACTAACTATATGTACATATGTGCATCATCTCAATTTTCTTGACTTACCAATAGGTTTTTTATACAGTCTAGAGGGTTTTACAACACTATGTGGATTGTAGATTTCTTCAACTTAGTTTTTTCCAATATCATTATATTCTTACTATCTAATTCACAAAAGGTTCTCAAGGAAATCACAAAACATACCAAATTGAGGTGAGGGGTGAGTAACCTACTGGATTTAGCATTTTTTGTCATTGATGTCAATATGGGAATTCACCTTGATACATATTTGAAGGGCATAAGGATTATTGTTTTGGTTATAGTTGGTGATTATTGGTTGTCATTGATATGTGATTGAGGCAACAATAATTATTACAGTCTTACACCTTGACTTAACACTTGGTCCCATGGAGTCTTAAGCATTATGATGTTGTGATATTCATGCAAGATAAATATGATGAAAAATGTTGACACAATGATGCTTGAGTTTTTTTTATATACAAAATGAAAATACATAATGAAATGTCTTGACATCATTTACCCTAAAACTTAATCATTTGAAAAAAGTCAAAGTAAGTTGGTTGTGGTTGTGTTACCTAGACTTGAGAAAGCTTGGAAGATTTGACATATGGAAACTGGAAATGAAGAGAGAGGGTTTTAAGGAAATATATTTTTTAGCTTCTACAAGGTGATATCAATCTCCATTTGCAAGTTTGTAATGCATTCAAAGCATATGTCGACCTTTCTAAAGTGCATGGTTTAAAAGGTTTTTTTTTTAAATCTCATATGTGTCTATTGTTGTGTAATTTAAACATGAATCTCTTATTTCAATCACACATATGTCTATTGTTTTGGTTTATACAATACCCTATTGCTAGGACATAGGTTTATAAAAATAACTTCTTGTTATTAAGGTGCAAACTAAGATTTATTTATTGTATTGGTGTGGGATAGTTTATTTAGTTTTCATACCTTGTTTTTGGGCATAATGTCAATTATGGTAAAAGAGTTTCTTACATATCTTTACCTTGCACGATGTTCATGGTTATAACATCAGTCTAAATTGTTGAAAAGGTAACTCCATGGTGATTTCTAGAGGCGGTTATGGAAGCTTAATTTGACCATTTTTTGAAGAGGCAGTTATAGATGAAGGAAGTTATTATTTGAATGTTATATCATACCATGTAAAGAGTCATTTTTATTTTTTTGTTGAAAAGATTTGATGAGCAATCTGTTATGAAATATGGAAAGAACTAAAGTGTTGGTTGTATTTACATATAGATTCTAGAGGCTATATTTTTCCAGTGAGGAAGTTGTGTTTGCTAGTGAGGCATTATGTGTAGCCAGTGAGGCTTTTCCAGTCTGGTAGTTGTGTTTTCCAGTGAGGCTTTTCTAGTGAGGTAGTTGTGTTTTCTAGTGAGGAATTTTGTGTAGCCATTGAAGCTTTTAAAGTGAGATATTTTTGTAGCCAGTGAGGCATAATAAGTAGCTAGTGAGGATCTGTAATCGGTGGGATTTTATTAAGCTAGTGAGGAATTTTCCCGAGTGGTTTTTAATCCCTATGAGGATTTTTCACTCATGAAAAATACAATGTTATTATTCTTTTGTGGTCCATGTGATAATTATGTTTCATACAATTTTGTCTTGTTTCTTTCTTTATCTACTTTGCAACATTTGAGTTTTCATGTTGTTTAAATATTTGCTATTGGCTATCACATTTGGTTATACTATTCAAATTGAAAATTCAATTATGACAAAGAGATTATTTGTATTAAAATATTATTGAATTGAAATTGATTATTGAAACACTAATTCACCCCCCCTCTTAATGTTTCCCATACTCCAACAAGTGGTATCAGAGCCATAGCCTTACATAAGTCTAACCAACTTAGGTTTTTCTAGTAATGGAGTAATCGTTATGGCTAAAATTAAAAGAAATAGAGGAAAAATAAATAACCAATAGTATTTTGAACAACAAACACCATTTAGACCTAGTACAAAAGATGATCTTGTAGTGAAGAGTGTAGAAAAAGGAGATCACTTAGTGAGTAATTTTGAACAAGAGTATGTTGAAGATGAATGTGAAATTGATTTTGAAGGTGAACTTATTTATGCTCTTAATGAGATTGAGAAAATCATAAAGGGGAATCGGGATCTAAAGTTGAAACTAGCAAAGTCTAGAAGAGTTGAAGAAGTTACAAGCATAAAATTGCAAACCAAAATGGAATATTGTCAAAATCTAGAAATTGAAGTGTTGTCTCTAAGAAAAGAACTAGAGGAAAATTCTTAGTTAAAAGAACACACTATAAAAGATGATTTCATTGTCAATTTGAAATTAGAGATTGAAGAAAAAAAGAGGATAGAAAATATGACAAAGACTGATTTGGAAGTCAAAACAGTTCAATGCCAAAAGATTGAAGGAGAAATAGTCTCTCTAAGGAGAGATCTTGAGAATGTTAGAAAGTAGTTAGAAAGGAATCATAAATTTGATGAGAGAACTAGCAAGTTGAATGAGATGTTAAGTAAGCAGAAACATCTCAAGGATGTTACTGGTTTGGGCTTTGTAGAAGGATAAAGTTATAGAGTCAGAAAAACAAGAAGAACAAAGATAGATTTAAATTATCATTCTACTCTCCCTAAGACTACTAATAGTAGACAGTTCATGGACATCAATAGAGGTAGAAGAAGTAAAGCCAACTAGTTCATAGGATCACCACCTGCTTGGCAAGATCAATCAATGAGGTACAATTATTTATTTCCTAGTTGATGTTATTCATGTAATAGTTATGGGAATAAACCAAGTTATTGTAGAAGGTCTCAAAGAATTCAATATGCATTCTCTAGGAATAGGAATGTAATTTTTTATAAATATCATAATCATGGTCATGTTGCAAAGTATTTTAGAACTAGGTTTGTGAAACAGGAGAGAATAAATGATTTCGTACATAAGAAAAATTCAAAGTCACAAGCATCTGATGTCAAGAAGAAATCAGAGAATTTTTGGAGAAGGAAACAACATATAGGAAAATAAGAATCAAAACCTGTACATGCTATACAAGAAATATTAGTGCATGCATAAATATTAGCTTGAGTTGAGAGGGAGATGCTTTTAAAGGTATCTTTGAAACCCCTTAGATAACAATAAAGAGGTTTTGTCTTTGCAGTAAATTGGTGTTTCTTGGTTTAGAAGTTGATGATAGTCCTTTTTCAATCTTTGAAGTCAATACAAAGATCATACCTCTTCATGAAAGTATCAGTGGTTGTGTAAAGCTACATATTTCTTTGTTACAAGGTGATTGTGTTCATAATGTAAATGAATTGCTTCTAAATATTATTGATATTTTTCCTTAATGCAACAAAGGTCTTTTATGGTTTCTTATTTTGATATGTTACAAAGGAGAAAAGGGCAGAATAATCATAGAGCGTAGGAATCAAATACATCTTTTGTCTCATTCCTATTTCATCTTTTAGTGCCCTATTGCTTTAGCTTTTTTGTCTTCTAGTTGATTTCCCTCTTTACTCTAGCAGAAACTACTTGAAGGTTTCCTTTTGTTTGATGTACTTGCAACATTCTTCATTGGATCAAATAGGCATGTTGATGACTTGCATCAATGGATTGGCTACCCCTGATTCAGGCAGACAACTCCTTAGAGATCATCATCATCTGGTGAAAAGTAGGACAAATTCCTCATGATTTTTTCAAGCCCACCCATTGTAGTTTGTCTCTAACTTCCCTAACATAGGCCCACTTCTAATACCAACTTTGTTGATGGGTGATACAAGGAAAGGTGGGTGTAAAATGAATGGTGAAAGAAGCTATGCACTTTCTCCTTGTTCAACTTTCTCAATAGGCCTCCCCGATGGGCCCACCATAGGTTTCTTGAATCTTGCATACATGAAGTGTCATAAGTGCATTTATATGCAAATCAAGGAAAACATTACTCAAACTTGCAAACTCCCTGTTAGATCCACCCATGTGTCAACAAAAGATCTTAATATTCATATTTGGAGCTCATTGGGGAAATAAACATTAATACGTGCTTCAAGGGTGTAGGTTCCAGAGGGCGAAAGGATGGCAGATGGAAGCTAGAACATTGGAGGTGCACGAAAGCCAAAACAATTACAGAGGGGTGGTGGCCTAGAAGGAAAGTTTCAGATAGCCATAGAGGGGCAAGGTTCTAGGAGTCGTGCAGAAGGCGAATGGTGGAAGGAAGGAAAAATAGTCGCGAAGGGGTGGCGGCCCAAAAGGAAAGTTTTAGACAATCATGAAGTGTCCAGGTTCCAGGAGCCGAGTGGAAGGTGGAGGGAGGACGGAAAAACAACCACTAAGGGGTTGCGTTCCAGAACCTAGATGGAAGGCGGATGGTGGAAGGAAGGAAAAATAGTCATAGAGGGGTGGTCGCCTAGAAGGAAAGTTTTGAATAGCCACGAAGGGGCTAGGTTCTAAGAGTTGGGTGGAAGGAAAATGGTAGAAGGAAGGAAAAACAACTGCAGAGGCGCAACAGCTCGAAAGGAAAGTTTCAATAGCCACGGACAGGTCAAGTTCTAGGAGCCAAGTGGAAGGTGAATGGTGGAAGGAAGGAAAAAATAGTTGTGGAGGGGCAGCAACCTAGAAGGAAAGCTTTGGACAGCCATGGAGGGGCTGAGTTCTAGGAGCCACGTGAAAGGCAGATGGCAGAAGGAAGGAAAAACAACTGTGGAGAGGCGGCAGCTCAGAAGGGAAGTTCTAGAAAGCCACGGAGAGGCCAGGTGGAAGGTCGGCTTCAAAAGGCCATTTGAAGTTAGTGAAAGAGCAACAAAAATCCAGCAAGAGCAACCTACCCAGTCGGGCTTGGGTGGGTCCAAGGATGCCCAATTTGCAACTTGAAGGAAAATCAAGAGGAGACCTAAGAGGACTCAAGACTTAGAAATTTTGAGGGGGGAAAAGGTGGTCGACTCAAAATGACTCCATTAGGGCTCATTAACCATTTCAAACACCAAAATAGGGGCATGCAAAATGATACAGGAGCATAGCAGCTCGTTGGGAGTGAAGAGAGGGGATCCCCACCTATGGCGGGGCATTTGTGCAAAAAAAGGACAATAAGTTCTTCCATGAAAAATAAACTCAAACAAAGTCCATCAATTTGGGCATCCCAGACTGAAGACTTAACTGATTGTTGGGCTTCTCAAATTTGGTGCCCAAGAATGAGCCCACTTAACTCATCCTTATAAATATCTTCTCATGCAAAAGGTGTTAACTCTAAGATCTCAACTTGGGCACCTAGGGTGGGTCCAAGTCAATCTTTGTTAACTGAAACATATCTTAATCTCTCCACCATTCATGCAAACATCATGCATGATTGATCATCCCCTGTTAACTGAAATTATTAACCTATTATCTGTCATGTAACTAAATTTATTATTCATGCAACTCAAGTCAACTGGAATAAACTACATGCAATTGAAGATAATTGAACCATGACTGAATTGAACAGAATTGAGCTAAACTAAACTAAACTAAACTAAACTAAACTAAACTGAACTAAACTAAAACTAAACTGACCTGATGGTACCACTCCACACACATTGTAATTATCAATCCCCATTTTGTAGGAACAAGACATGTATTACATAAGAGTTATCAATTCTCAAAATAGATAATTGAAACAAGGTGGGTCCCACCTTCCATGTGAGTGTCCCATGTGCTCTTTTATTGTAGGAACTCAACTTGGGTGTCCCCACATGTTCCTATCATTTAGGAATAATTATAAATTTCAATTTACATGTGCATATCATTCAAATTTAATCTCTTTCTAATCCTAGTGTTGGGGAACATTTTCTAAGGACTTAGGAGATACATGAAATATGTTTAGGATTGAAATTAAATGGCATCCTATTCCCAACAATTTCTCTAAGAAAGAAGGGTGATCCCACAATAGTGTTTTACAATTTTTGGACAAACTGGACACTGATATATTTTTTTTAACAAAATCTCCACATTTGGGCACCTATAGCGATTAAACCGTGAGGAATTTGAAGATGATGCAAACTAGAGTCTTGTCACATTTTATCTATAGATTCTAAAAATAATTTTTTCAATTTTTTTGGGATCATATTGTACTTCTTTTTCCATCTCCCACGAAAATTGGTTTTTTTGAAAAAACTACATTTTTAAAAAGTGACGCACACCGTATAATGCATAACTTTTTTTCCTTGAAAGATAAAATTCCAATTCTTTCAAATTTAGATGTGTAACTTTCATATCTAGTGCTTACACTTGTTTAGATAGTTTTTTATTGAATATTTTGTCTTTAATCAAGTTTCAAAGTCAAATCAATTACAATTCAGACATAACACGACCGTATAACGCATAACTTTTATTGTATGTATCGAAATTCTTTTCTTTTATTTTTTTGTTAGATCAAGGACTCCAATATCTGGTGCACTCATATTTTTAAATTTTTTTTGTTTGATTATCTTCTATTTTTCCACCTGTGCAAAACAATGAGTTTTGTTTTCAGTGAAAAACCTATATTTAATAAAACTTAAAAAATAGATAGATAATATAATCAAAACATATTAAAATTATATTCGTTGGATAGCTCGTTTTGAGGGGAACCCGATACTGGTTGGGTTTCTGAGATCTCCTCCATTTTCATTCTCAAATCGAGCTTCGAAGTGCAAAATTCTCAGCAATTTTGGTGCCTTAGGAGGCAAAGGTGAAAAAACATGGGTTCGGCCGAACAACTGTTCAGTCGAAGAAAATAAAAGTGTTCAATCGAATAGGGGTTCGACCGAACCAACCATCCATATAATAAAAAAAATGATTTTAAATTGGTTCGACCGAACATCCTAAAGATGTTCCGTTAAACACCTTGTTTTTAATATGGATATAAATATTAATTATATTCTTTTTAAATGATATAATACAATCAAAATTTTAAAGATTTTAAAGATTTAAGGATTTAAAGATTTTTTCCATAGAATACAATCAAAATTTTAAGAAGATTGTAAAAGGAGATATTTTGGATAAACTGTCAAAAATTTATATAGAATTATAATGATATATATGTTTGATTTGTATATAATTTTACATACACTAAGGTATATCATAATGTTTTAAGGGCACCCTTGAATAGATAACTGTAATTAAAAAATTTGTTGACAGGAAAATTCAACCATCAAATTTAATCCTTGGTAGGAGGACATCAGAGAGAGAGGGGGGGGCCATGGAGAGATAAAGGGTAGGGGTCCTAGGGCTTAAGGGTTAAGGGCAGAGGAGCCCCCAGAGGGAGAGCGGTGAGGGAGAGATCTTTAGAGAGAGGGGGGAGTGAGAGAGATAAAGGCAGGGGGCAAGGCCAAGGGCAGAGGAGAGCCATGAGAGGAGGAGAGACTCTTGAGAGAGATGGGGGAGGAGAGAGATAAAGGGTAGGGTTTTAGGGTTAATGGTAGAGGGGAGAGAGGGAGAGGGAGTAGGAGTGAGAGACTTGAGAGAGAGAGGGGGGAAGTGGGAAAGAGATAAAGGGTAGGCCTTTTAAGGGTTAAGGGTAGAGGAGAGAGGAGGTAGGAGGAGAGACTGAGAGATAGAGGGGGAGGAGAGAGATAAAAGGGTGCAGGGGCTGTACAAGGGTTAAGGGCTAGAGGGAGAGGGGGAGAGGGGGTGGAGGGAGAGACTGAGAGAGATGGGGGAGGGGAGAGATAAAGGTAGGGCTTAAAGGGCTAAGGCAGAGGGAGAGAGGGAGAGGGGTGGGAGGGAGAGACTTGAGAGAGAGGGGGGAGGGAGAGAGATGTGAAGGGTAGGGTTTAAATGGTTAAGGGTAGAGGGGAGCAGAGGCAGAGGGGGCAGGGAGGGAGAGACTTGAGAGAGATGGGGGAGGGAGAGAGATAAAGGGTAGGGTTTGGCGGGTTAAGGGTAGAGGGGAGAGAGGGAGAGGGGCAGGGGAGGGAGAGACTTGGAGAGAGAGGGGGGAAAAGTGGGAGAGAGATAAAGGGTAGGGGCTTGTACAAGGGTTATGATAGAGGGGAGAGAGAGGGGTAGGGAGGAAGAGACTTGAGAGAGACATGGGGGAGCAGGAGAGAGACAAAGGGTAGGGGCTGGGCCAAGGGTTAAGGGTAGAGGGGAGAGAGGGAGAGGGTAGGAGTAGAGACTTGAGGAGAGATGGGGGAGGGGAGAGATAAAGTGTGTGAAGTGTGTACAAGGGTTATGGGTAGAGGGGAGAGGGGAGGGGGTAGGAGGGAGAGACTTGAGAGAGATGGGGAGTGGGAGAGAGATAAAGGGGTAGGGGTTTAAGGTTAAGGGTAGAGGGAGAGAGAGGGAGGGGTGGGGAGGGAGTAAATGGAGAGAGAGAGGGGGAGTGGGAGAGAGATAAAGGGTGGATTTATGGTTATGTAGAGGGAGAGGGAGGGGGTGGAGGGGGAGAATGGAGAGAGGAGGGGGAGACAAGAGAGAGAGGGGGTGTGGTTATGGGGTTTATGGGAGCGGATGAAAGGATGAAGCCCATGGCAGTGGTAGGTAGGGAGTGGATGGGCCTTTAAGGGCTAGGGTTTATTTGTTTATTTTCATTCATTTATGTTTTATTAATGTGTACAATAATTTTATAATTATATAATACTGAATTTTAAAATTTACATGGTTCCCATGGAACAATTCGATGGAATAAATTATATAAGTTGTATATAAGTGTATATAATTATTGAACTTAACAATTCCATGAAACAAATATAATTTGTATATAATTGTAATTTACACAAAATGATTTTAAAAAAAATCACTATGTTTCAAATAAGGATTCAAAGCATATAATATGGGTTTACATGCAACCAAAAAAAGTGAGAGATGATGCTATCAAACATTCTTGAACTTAAGAATTTTCCATAGAACAAATATGTACATATAATTGTAATTTACACAAAATGATTTACAACTATGTACAAGTTACTATAAGTTCTCATTTGAACATGTATAGGGTTACAAGTGAACTTGAAAACCATGGATATAATCTAAGTCAAAGATTATGGTTTAGCCCGCTCTTCAATAACATGTAGAATTTTTTTGTGATCATCACTATCTAGTCTCTATTTTCTTCGGCCACGTGCATGTGGAACTACATGAAGATGTAGAGTGGCAGCAATTATTAAGTGACTATATTGATATACCTTGTTATCAGGTTGATAGTCAACAAAATGAATCCCATGCACTTGTTTTAGATGTCCCTTGTACTACAACAGAACTTGCATGGTAAACATGAACCTAAGGGAAGACATGCAATATTTTCATGCACAAGGTTTGTATAATATATATTTAATGTTTATAATGTAATGTGCACATGTGAATACAATGTATATAAAATTTTAAATTCAAACTCACCTATGGGAAATAACATTCCATCACCTGTTTTAGGTTCTGTTAGCTTATTCCTCTCTTCTGTGCAACACAATAAGTAATAGCTAACATCTTCGATGTTTTCAGGATTTGCTATGACTACAAAAACATCTCCTATACACCAAATTTACACAAAAAAAATCTAAAAAAAATAGAAATGTCTCTAAAGATCATTAACTAGATATATATAATAATTAAATTATTGAAAACTTACACGTGTACCTTTTTGAACCAATCCTGAAATATGGTAATAATCAATTGAAATCAAAGGAATGTCTTCAAATCTTTCTTCCTCGTCTTCATCATATGTTTCTGAAACAACTAGTGGCATTGTATCCCATTTACCAACATATCCAAGTTCTTGATTGTTGCATGCATAATCAGAGTTTCCCTCAATGCACTCAGTGCAAAAACAAGAGTAATCCCTTGTGTCTAATATCCATCCATGGCGACTATCTGAACTCCTAACACAATGCAAAGATCTTGTTTTTCTACCCTCTTGCATCCATGCATCGATCTTCTATCCACACCTAGATACATATGTACAACAAAAAACTTATGTGAACAAATATGTATATATATTTTAAATTTAAATAAATTCAAATTTTTATTTAATGTAATTTATACATACCCGACATCTCCCAAAACACTCTATGTGGAATGTGTGGCTTTTTCTTGAAGATGTGCCTACCACATTTGATGCAAAGTGTTTCTTTCACCATTCAACAACATCATGTGCATTGTCTAGATGATCTTCTGGATAACTCATTTGATGCTTTCTTTTAAAGCTTGTTTGATGCAAGCTCTTGCTCCATCATGCTCACCCTTTCCATGCCCACTCTCAAAAAAACTCCAAACATGTGGTATTTTGTATATTTTATGATATCTACAAAGTGCGTAGAATGGCTGTGTAGATTTGAATTGTGTCGCACATCCATCTGACAATACAAAATGATTTTCAAATTTTACACCCCTGCTTCTCAAATTCTCAAAAAATATTGTAAAGCAATGTTGGAAAAAAAGTGTATCATCACTAATATAAAAGTGATATTCTTTTTTAATGACTCGTTCTTCATCTGTACTCTCAACACCATCCAATTCTAATTGCGCATGTCGATAACACACATGAACTATAATAGTGATCTGCTTTGAAAAGCAATACTTTGATTGAATCTCCTTTTGATGTACAAATGAGTAATTTTCTGAAAAGTCAACTACTGATAGAACTGTTCCATGTGGGAAAGTATCTCTCAATGTTTGGAATTATTGTGCTTGCCACTTAGCAATAAATGAATGATGTATGTATGGTTGTATCAATTTTCAAAAATATTCCATAAATTTTTCAATGGGAATCTCCTCTTCTACATAGATCAACCTTGTGGATTCTTTCCCAAAATTTGTTTGTAACTTTACATACTTGTACCTATGTTAGTGAAATATGTGAATAACTAATAAACCACACTTGATCAATGAAACATTACATCAAAGAGAATCCAAATAACTTGATCTATGAGAAATTGAAACAAATAAACTCTCTAAAAATACTACTTACCTCTTGCAATTTACTGTCTTTGTTAGGTCAATATCCTCAATTCTTGAAGGAAATTTATCCAAATTTCCACATGTCTCACAAATTCCTTTTATGCAATTTATTTGAGGTCCATTTTCATGATCACATAATATAGACTTTATGAACAAACTTGCCTGTTTAGGAGGTTCATTTTGAAACCCACATCTTTCTTCTCTCATCTTTCGAAACACTTGATAGTAGAGATCAAATTCAATATGATAACGACAACAAGTTTCAAAAACTTTTTATCTTCACATAATATGGCTTTAACCTTTGAAACATTGTTTTCCCAATCTTTATATAAAGATATGCTTTACAAAAGTTCATATACATCTCAAATTGTGTTATGTCTAGCCAATGTTTGATATGATTTTCATAAATACTAGGTCCAATCCTGTATCTCATAACATCTCTAGTATTTGATGTTGGACGAGTCTGATCATGCCAAAAACCTGAGACCAAGTTCCTAACAACATCTTTAATCTTGTCAACGGAGCTCTACACATAATTGCCCAATTTCCTTCTAAACTCTCATCCAAAACTTTCTTTTTCTCATATTTTATCAATGTGGTTCTACTATAACCAATTTCAGTTGAAAGTGCTAACATTTTTCTTTTTCTTGCTATATTTTGATGTACAATAGATGTCAACATCACCCTTCTTGTAGTGGCCTTATCCACAGTTCGAGATCCTTTCCCAATGGAATCTAAACCCTTTTTAACATTTTGAATAATATCCTTTTGTAATCCTGGATGTGTTTCTTCTTATTTGATGATGAATGGACACCTAACAATTGTAATGACTCTTTGAGCTCATTATGAAGAAGTAAATATGATAACAATTGGGTTTTTTCAAGTGTATCAAGATGATTGAAATGATGATTGATCATTCAATTTACATATTTAGTCATTGACCTCTTTCTCTTATTATAAGGCTGGTTGGCATAATATTTGAGTTTCTCCATATCCATTTCAAGTAAATGATCTAAATTTCTATGAGAAATTTGTTTCCCCACCTTCTTAGCTAGTTTTATATGCTCATCCATACCAGTAGGAGGAAGTGATCCCACCCCTCTCCAACATGCATTGTTTGAACTTGTGCCTCCTCCCTATCTTCAAGGACCATGCATTCCTGAGCAGATTCATTTGATCCAATGTCTAGATTTGGCTCGACTTGAGCATGAAAACTTCCTGCTTGTTGAGCCCTTCCTACATGTGTCACAAAATATTTTGCAAACAAAAGTGAGAGATGATGTTAAATATATAAGTGAAGTTTATGTATGCACTTGCAAACAAATTGATAAAACATGATGAGCTATAAGTGAGAATTTTTGGCTATTTTTATATGCTCATCCATACCAGTAGAAGGAAGTGATCTTGACCCTGCTCCAACAAGCATTGTTTGAACTTAGGTCTCCTCCCTAACTTCAAGGTCCATGTGTTCTTCAATAGATTCGTTTGATCCAATATCTAGATTTGGCTTGACTCCAGCTTGAGGAATCCCTAGAGTATAAAACATAAAAATAATTTGAGAACATTGAAGTGATGAAAATAAAATATGAAAGACACAAAACACAAATATTGAAACAAAAAGAATTGGCTTAAGGAATTGGAGTTAAGGATCATATAAAAATTGCAACTTGCATGACCAAGATGACTTGAGGATATTTAAAAGTATTTATAGTCATTCAAGTGCAATGATGGTTAGAAACCTTCAAAGTAAAAGTTATAAACACACACTTGAGCATGAGAGAGAGAAGAAACTAGCATGGCCATCTGAATGAGATCGGTCCTGCTCTGATGGATGTGCTGAGCCCTGCAAATAAAATTTTGTACAAGATGTGTTAAATACATGTAATTTATATTAAATAAATTTTATGAAAGTTATTTTTAAATGAACTTGTATTTTTAAATATCAATCTATAACTTGTATTTATCTCTGCATACATAAATATATATTTTATGAAAACTCACATGTCCACTGATAGTAGATTCATCCACGGAGTCACATCGATCATGCACACGATCTGGACCAAGACTAGGAGTGATATGAGGTATGTCCACCTATAACAATATATATACACAAATATATCAACTTACATGAATATCTAGTTAAAAATAAATTTAAAAAATAATGAAAAAAGAATTGAAACATGCACATGCACACATACATGCACATCATCTGATATCGGATGACCTAAGTCCTCTGAAACATTCACCTCCACCATATCCACCAAACGATCAAGCGACGAATCAACATCTGCATCCATCTGATCTATCTCATGTCGTGCCATAAATGATGAATGTAGAGGATTACGAAGGTGAGATGGCATCGGTCATGATGAACCAGAACCAATCAACATATTAGTAAAACCCATAGTCTGTGCAGCTACCATATGAACTGTAGCTGGATCTTGATGCGCCCTAGTGCTCAGCTGAGAGTGATGGGATCCTGGAACTCAACCACCTCTATGTCTCAAATGATCTCTAACATGTTGTATACCAATCCCATTATCTAATGCAATGTGGGCATATGCCTCTAGTAGGTACTCAACCAAACAATGCAGAGTCGTGTGTGACATATCTCCTATAAGTGCATCAAGTTGTGTAGGAGTAGGGATGCCGACCACTGTAAAAGGATCCATGGTGGTCCACTATGCTAAAAATGGTGTGGATCAGGAATGTCTAGATATCAAATACTGACCTACACAATCATTAGATATCCTAGTGGTGGTAGCCGCAATGGCACCTATAGTGTCAATTACTTCCTTTTGGGAAGCAATGACAACCTCATCTGCTATGGGGGCTAGAGCTGGGGTGAGAACAAGAGACCTGTCACCAACCAATACCCTAAACACTGGGGGTGGTCTATCTACTCGATGATAGGTGGGCCTATCAGCAATCCTACCACGCCCCTGACCAACATATGGTGGAATGTCCAGGTACTTAACTTTGAGGCCCAAATGGACCTCAGCATACAATTGCTAAACAAAATACAATGGAATCTGGTCATTGTTTGGGTATAGACCATGTGTTGTGAGAAATCATGGGTAGATCAATGAGGCCATAGCATGATCAACACATCTAGTTACCTGGTATCCCCTAACCTTACACACATTTTGATAAAATGGAAAACAAGTGGCTTTTATCATTTGTTTGGTGACATTATCTTGTATTTGTTTAAGGGGAACGTCACCATGTACTTCTTTCTGCATGCGGGAAAGAATATCAGTCGCTCTATCTGGGGAATATGCACTAGTCCTCTCAAGTTCATCTTTTAGTTTTTCTAGACTATGCAATATTAACATGCATGGTTCACTATATATCCTCGGGTTTGCACCCTGTGCTAATGAATCTCTCAATTTTTTTATCTCATTACTAGTATTTGCAAATAAAGAATCTGGCATAGGTGGAACATGATCTGCATTTTCCATGTTATATATATATACAGTACACGTAAAAAAGAAATGAGACTTTGGTAAATAATATATCTAGATAAAGAGAATACAAATCTAAAATAGAACTTGTAATAATTCATCTACTCATCAATAATATTTTCATACTATTAACAATTTAAAAAGAATTGAAAGACAACTATAATCTATAACATAGCTTCCTTAAATGGTTCAAATTTTAAATGAAATGATGAAAGAAAGAACAAGAATACAAAGATTAAAGTATAAAATCATTTGAAAATGATTGGGGATAAAAATATTTAATCTAATAGTTGTTAACATAAATGAACTTCAATTATATAGCCAAGAACATAAAAAAATTATAGATTGGAAAGCAAAATAAATATCTCATATTAAGAATCAAATCTAATAAAGTTTGACTTTATTGCATACTTGTTATAAATATCTCACATGAACCAATGAAACTCAATGTGTCTCCAAATTACATAAGAAGAGAGAACCTAAATGTGAAGAAGAAAAAGAAATTCAAAATCCATCTTTTCTAATGAGTTTGTTAAAATTTAAAAACATTCAAGAACCCCAAAATGGTTTGAAATTGATGAGCATAATAGAAATTCTTGAAGGCAAGAGGTCATCACAAACCATTCGGTTGTGGGCTTCAAAAAATTTCAATGAATGGTTTTCCAATAAGATGTATTAACCAAAATATTCCAATTTTTTATACAATTACTAAAGATGTACAAAATGAGACCTTTACTAAATAAATTTCAAAGATTCATGTAAACAAAAAGTTTGATCGAAATAATATTGTTGTTAAAGTTTTTTTTAATGCATTAAATTCTACTGTAAATAATAGTAAGGAAAAAGATAAAAGAGTTACTCATAGACTAATAACATCATTAGTAACAAATTAAATAATTAAAAAGGCTCAATTATTATGGTAAACTTGTCTTGAATTAAGCCTAAATCGTAAAACATTATCAATTTAGTACTATCAATAAGATCATGATTAGAAAGTCCTATTGAAAATCATACTTGGGCTTTTAGCAGTAGGCTTCCGTGAGTTGATAAGAAGCTAATTAATAGTACATAGGATGAAATTCAACAATTTTGACACTCTAACTCTAGATTTACACATGAGGTTGGAAACATCTTTTATACTCTACCTAGGCCATGATTTTGTTATTAGTATGAAGAGTTTATGATAGAAATACATCCATTATTGTTGAGTTAAAAGTAGGTTAAATATTATTTTTCTTAAAAAATCACTTTTATATAAATGTAGGTGTTTTGGAGAACGAAGCTATAGTATGAATAAGTGATTGATATCGCTGGCTATAAATTTCAAGGTGGGTACATTCAATATAATTCATAAGGTGTTATAATATTAAATGCTTTCATTGTTTAGTTAGTTTTAATCAATGTTGTATGATTTATTGAACATTTTTTTAATATTTAAATGTAGGTGTTTTGGGGAGTAGCAGTGATAGATCTAGCTCATTGAGAAAGGATATAGGTAGAGAGGAGGAGTGACCTTGACAAGGATTGAGACATGGATCACCTCAGGGTGGTAGATATGAGTGGAACATATCCATAGAGAAGGATAGGCGAAGAGGATAGATATAGAAAAATGTGATCAACATAGATTAAATAACAAATAAAGCATAAATCAAATACTTTAATAGTATAAAATATAAAATGTAACCGAGCATTTGTGGGTTTGCATCCCACCAAGCATGTCAATTTGTAAGCATTGAATTTAAATAAATGAGACATTGAGGAAAATAAATGTAGACTTCAAATTGAATTAAAAAATCACCTCTAATAGAGTGAAAAGATGAATTACACAAAAAATGAACTAAAATTATAATGAAATACATATTGACAAATGGATATATCTTGCAAATGATAAAACATTTATTGCCCAACTAGATAAAATATACTTGCTCAAAATTGAGACGATAAAATGATGGATTTGATCTCAATTTATAGATTTTTTATATGATGGATAAATTGCTAGGATTTGATCATGTATCATGAGTTTAAAACCCAATTAAAATGTGGCTACTATTATTACCTAATTAACTAATTTATTTATTTAATGAAATTTCTTAATTATTTTGATCAATGAATTGATTGAATTATTTTCAATTTTTATCTAATTTGATTAAATATGTTAAATAATTTGATTGATATATAAACTAATTTATCATAATTTTCATTGAATTATCTAGTAATAATAGATTTACTTGGATTTATTTTAATTTATTTCAATATTTGTGAGAGAATGATTCATTTAAATATTTGGTTAATTTATTCTACTCGAGTAACAATGGAGGCAATTTGATCAATAGGAAAGCATTCATACCATCCCAAAAAGGGAGTACATTTAGAGTTTGAGACTTTTTTTTCAAAATTCTGAAGAAAATTTTCAAGATTGATTGTTGGCATGTGGAGTTAGTAATTTGGGTGACCGTAGGTGACCAAATTCTATATGAAAATCTCTAGTTAATGTCTCTCTCTTAGGTAGTGTCTTTATTTTTGTTTAATGTTATGGATCTTCAAAATTATGGTTTAGTTGCTTAGTTTGTAGTGGATTATGTTTTATAAGTTCTTTTTGGACCATTCCCTAAACAATGCCATTCAAGATGATAATTTACATAATGAAAAATATTTTATTGGGTATTTGTTTAGACACAAAGTTTTAAAGGAAAATTCTAGTTTCCTTTGTGTTTGAATTTCTTTGAAATGAACCTTGCAAGAATGGGATGAATCTTTAGTGGATAATACAATCAATGGACATAAAATAGAATTGAGTGCTCTATTGTATGGAGAAACAATGGAGGCACATAAGGAAATGTTGTTTCTCCTCACTCATGTCCCTCACCCTCTGCTAGTTTTTGCTATATATATGTAATATATGGGCACTCAAAAAATATGTAATATATGTCTTCTTTTTAGGTTTTTTTTCATTTATGGTAGGTTTTCTTAATCAATTTTGTCTATATATGATTGCTACAATCCTATTTGATGGGTCTCTTGGTTTTGTCCCTACACCTTCATGATTTGTGGGTTGACATGCCCTTCTCTATTTTGTACTTTACTATGGAAATTTTTACAATAAATATTTTAATTAGTTTAGGCCTTGATTGTTTTAGGTCTGAAAAGAAAAATTAATTTGATTTTGATAAAGTGTAGGAATTAAGGTATCATGAATTTTGTTAATAAGTGGATGTTAGGTGTTCGGGTGGGGACCATGGTATGGATATGAGTGTATGTGAGATTTAGTGTCTACAAAATCCAAAGGTAAATCAAAATATTATAAACATCAAACTTTTTTTGGAAGGATAATATAAAACCAAATCTAAACACAATATAAACATTGTAATCACAACCATACGTACTATATATATGAGATTGCATACAACCATGTGTAAAATTTACAACCATGTAAAATTTATTCATATGTTGTTTATTAAGAAAAAATGTCATAAATTATATTTCTAGAAATAAAAAGGACTACAAATATGGAGGGAAAAAATTAAATAATCTCAACATAGCAAGGATTTTACAAAGTGATAGATAATTTTCTCAAAAGAAAAAGGATGTGTTGTACACAAGACAACAAACCACTTTTTCATGTTTTTTGATGTCTAAATTGAGATGCACGATTATTTTAAAATCTTCACATGCATCTTAAAGTGGAAAAAAATGTAATGATAAAATTTGCATATCCATATTATTCCTATTGTATTTTTTGCCTCATTTTGATATATATATATATATATATATATATGGTGCAATATTGTGCAAAGTGGTAATAATTCCCCTAGAGTTTATGACCTATGATATAGACATAAATCAAACACTTGAACTCCATTTTTTCCTTACACACATCTTATCAAAGCATTTTTTTGACACATATCCACATATCCACACATCCACTTTTCCTAATGAATCTTATGTGTATGTCTAATGGTGGCATGTGGAAGGATAAATATGGCTATTGAAAACTTTACCATTATCTTGACAACTAATTATGGCTATATGATTATCTTATTGTAATGAACCTAAGTTCATTCCATAGATATTAATGAAGTTGAATTAGGAAGCATGGATCATTGTATTTTATTATATACATTTTACGTTTGAAAATATGGGTCTAATTTTTTGCGATATTGAAAGTTAAATTTCTTCAATAGTATATCGAAGGTGTAGGGATATATTAGTGGTAAGAGTAGTGTAGGATAAAAAGGAGAATGTATAAAGAGGGGAAGGTCTAGAAAGGTAATGGCATGGTAATGGAAGGAGAAGTTACACTATAAGGTTAGATGGAGAAAGCATAATGATTTTATAGGTATCATCATGCTACTAGAAATTACTCCATATGAATCACATGTTGATGATACTACTATAAGGGTATGCACATGAATATTTTATTGTAAATGATATTATTATTAAATAATATAATCGGTTCATGTTTTTGGTTGTGGGATTTTCCTTCAAAGAGGATTTTCACATGTACATAATTATGTTATAAATTTATAATTTATAGATTTTTCTTGTAACTAAAATTAAATCTATTTTTCATATTTATCTCTTGATAGGTTAATATGGACATTTTTAATGTTACAAATGATACAATTTGTGGTTCTATTTGAACTTCATAACTTTATATTATTTGTTTCCATATGCTATTAAGTTCTTATATATGTTTCACTTGGTCTTTCCATTTAGGAGCAGGGTATCCATAGATTTTATTGTTGAAATGGGAAGGCATACTTTTAGACTTGTAGCCATAGTAGCAAGGAGGTGAATTTTTTGATAAAATGCTTTGGTAAACATGTATGAAAAATGTGGTAGCATAGACAAGGTAGCGAATTGTTTGAAAAAATGCCTCAAAGAAATGTGGTCTCATGGTGATGGAATGCCATGACAATCCATAGCTTGTTTGAAAGCACTTGTTTTAGGCTTTTAGCCATAGCAGCAAGGAAATGAATTGTTTGATATAATGCTTTGATAGACATGTATGAAAAATGTGTTAGCATAGACAAAGCGGTGAACTCTTTGAAAAAAATGCCTCAAAGAAATGAGGTCTCATGGTGATGGAATGCCATGACAATCAAATGCTGGTTGTCAGCGTCCATCTATGAACCTACTTACTGCCTAAAATATTATCTATTATGCTTTTGATAGATTTTTTTGAAGCATCCATAGCTTGTTTGAAAGAAATTGTTTTAGGATTTTAGCCATAGCATCAAGGCAGTGAACTATTTGACAAAATGTTTTGGTAGACATGTATAAAAAATCCAATTTGAATTCAACAAATGTGAAAAAAATTGCATCTAGGGTTTCAAAATTTAACATATCAATGCATTTTAAACTCTAAAGAATTCAAATTTCAATTATCTAGTGCTCGTTATGGAATTTTAGGCTAATGAAGTTTGGAGAGACCAAGTTGAAGTTGTGTTCACCAGAAAGAAGAAATCAGCTCGCTATCATGGTTTCGGTTCGCCTCACATAGGGAAAGCAATGGAAATTTTAGAAAGTGATAGTCGAAATGAAAGCTTTTTTTTTGTCATATGCTTTTTCCCATTTAGAGTTTGGGGTTTGGGAAAACTAGGGGTTCGACTGAACCATATGGTTTGACCAAACCCTTAGTGAGGTTCAGTCAAACCATATGGTTTGGTCAAAACCCTTGAGTTTGAGGGAAAGGAAAAAACCAAAATTTCCTTCCTCATATAAATTGTAAACCACTATTATAAAAGCACCTAACTATTTTACTTCCTTGTTCTTGAATGGTGTACCATTATCAGAAACAAGCATAGTAGGAAATCCAAAATGAGAAATAATGTTGTTCATAAGAAATCTATAGATAGCTTCGACCCATTTCATGAAGTAATCCATAGCAGTGATAGTATAGTATGTCCCTTAGAAGAGGGAGGTGATATTTTCCAATAATATCCAACGCCCACTTTGCAAACAACCAAGGGGAATTTTGATTTTGTAACTCTTGGGTAGGTACATGAATAAGATGATTTTGTTTTTGACATTGAAGGTAATTTTTAACAAAATCGAAGGAATATTGTTCCATCGTTTACCAATAGTACCCCATGTGTATCAATGTTCTTTCTAGGGATCTACTGCCAAAGTGTCATCCTATAGATCTTTAATGGGATTCCTTAAGGGAAAGGGGTATTTCTACTTTAGTGAGACACCTGAGAAGTAAGCCGTTATAATATTTTCAATAAAGAAAATCAAATGAAATGACATAACATGCCGAAAGCTTTCATATATGAGTGAAATCATTTTTTGTCACATCATCGACAAATTTTTCAGTCTTTAGATAATTATAGATACTGGAGAACCATTCTCCCAAGTCTACGTGAGAACACAAAAAAGATTCAAGCTCAAGTTGATTGAAAACCACAGGAGTTCACAAGACTTTAACCATGAAGTGGTATTCTTTTGTATCCTCTTCTGAAGGTACCAAGGAAGTAGAGCTTGCCATGGCATTGACATGTATATTTTCTCTCCTAGGGACACTGTCTATTATGAAAGAGAAGAACCAATTAAGAAAGGAAAAAGAAAGGTCTCAATACTAACACAACTTACTATGTTTAGCTTGATAGGTTCCTGTAATCTAATTCAAAATGAGTTGAGAATTTCCTAGTATACAAAAATGTTTTATTCTTAGTGCAATTGTGGCACACAAGCCAATAATAAGAGCTTTGTACTCAGTGATGTTATTGGTGTAAGGGAAATATAATCAGAAGGATAAAGGGACCGATTTAACTTTGGGGGGTATTAAAACCACACCACTCCAAAACCAGTCTGACACCCGAATCCATCAAAATACATTTTCCATTGAAGGTCATAATTAACCACAAAGATATTCTCATCAAGAAACAAGTCCCAACTCGATAAGGAATGGGATGAGGGAGCATCTACTAATTGATCAGAAAGTGCTTGACCTTTTATTGAATTTTGAGTAAAAAATTTTATATCAAACTCAAAAAGTAACATAACCCATTATGGTAATCTCCCAACAAGGTCAACACTAGATAACAAATGCTTTAAGAGATATGTTTTCACTATGATGTGTGTTTTAGCATGAAGAAGGTAGTGTCTCAACTTTTGTGTAACGAAGACAAAAGCGATGCATTACTTCTCCATGGAGGAATAACTAGTTTCAAAATTTACTAGAATGTGGTTGATGTAGTAGAATGTTCTCTCTTTCCCTACATCATCATATTGAGCTAGCAAAGCTACCAAGGCATATGGTGATGTAGCAAGGTAAAGCAAAAAGGGTCTATATTGCATAGCCTCTATCAACACATGAGGATTGGCCAAATAAGCTTTGATTGAATCAAAGGATTTATGATACTCCTCATCCCATATGAAGTGAACATCCTTTTCTAATAAATAGGTGAAAGGAAGGGTGCGATCAACCAATTGAGATATAAATCTATGAATCATCTGAATCTTGCCTTGTAAACTTTGTAACTTAGTGATATTCCTTGATGGAGGCATGTTAAAAATGGCATCAATTTTATTCATGTCAACCTCAATTCCACGATGAGAAACTATGAACCCCAAAAGATTTTTGGCATCCACGCCAAAGATGCACTTATGGGGATTGAGTCTCATCTTATAGATTTAAAGCCTCTCAAGGATAAGATGAAGGTTCTTCACATGATCCTGATGGGTTATTTATTTTTCTAAGATTCCATCAATGTAATATCCCAATAACTTATGAATAAATTGTGAAATATTAGGGTCATTTCCCATTGGTAAGTTGCTCCCATGTTCTTTAACCCAAAGGGAATGACCACATAAAAGAAAGTTCCCCAAGGGGTAATGAAGGCTATTGGGTATTGATCTTTTGGGTTAATACAGATCTTATTATAACCTGAGAAACCATCCATAAATGATAATAGCGCATGGCCTATGGTCAAATCCACAATAATATCTATTGTGTCATAGAAAATTGGACCCTCTTGAAAAAAGAGACAATTTCACACATAATTTTGACCTCTCTTGGGTACCCTTGCATTAATTATTCTTCAAAATAGCATTTATAGGCCCCTAAGACCATTTATGTTTTATCTAGAGGCCCACTTCACTTAAATATCATACAAATCCTGACAAATCAAACTTAATTCATTCATATTTCAAAAACCCACCTCCAAAAACCTTATGTGGGACCCATTCTCAACCTTGGATGAATGAGTCCCCTCTAGTGGGACCCATTTGCCAAGGGTGGTGAATGATTCCCTTTTGGGGAAAATTTCAAATTTGAGTGAGAATTTCACCAACTTAATTCAATTTTTCAGTGGATGCCAGCCTCTTAGGTCTAACTAATAGGAAATTAGGTTTTTATGCCTATAAATACACATTCTATGTCATTTTTCATAATATTTAGTCATTTTTACAAGCAATATTTAAAATTTAAGTATTAAATATCTTCCACAAGAAGATTCATCAATATTTCTACAACAAAGTTGAAGCTTTGGGGCAGCAAGCTAGGGTTTTTGCAAGTCTCCAAGCTCACTTCTCATTCAATATTTTTCATTGCATGTTGTTGATTATGGATTCCTATGGAGATTCATGGAGAAATGTAGGTTGAGGAGATGCAACTAGCCATCAAATCAAGCCTAAAGGCTTGTTTGCAAAGTGATTCCATCTTCCATTTTCACTATATCTTTAGATTTGAGGTTTTCATGTCATTTATTCACATTTAAATTTTTTTATGGTTTTTTGCATTGAAGTCTTGCATCATTCAAGTTCCTTTAAATAATCTTATTCTAGCACTTTAGAATAGGGTTTTGTATTGTTTCATATTTTCCTAGTCTTAGACACACTTAAGGTTAGGGTTTATGCAGATTTTAGTATCTTTTCAAGGTTTAAATAATAACTAGGGGTTTGACTCAGGTAAACCTCCCATTAGAAAACAATATATATATATATATTTGTATGGATTTTTGAATATTCAGACTCAAAAATCAGTCTAGAAAAATAGTGTAGGTGATAAAGTGCTGATCTAAAGTTTCTATTTTCAAAAAATGGAAAGTGGATTTATTTTCCACTAATGAGGAATGATTCCTACTAAAGTTATCAATTGGTACAAATTTCAAATTCCAGTACCCTTTTGGCAGAAACAAGATTCTGGGCAGAAACCCTGATCTAGACTAATTCGCCCAAGTTGGCGAATGAGTCCCAAATGGTCAAACATCCAACAATTTTAGTTTTTCAGAGTTTCTTTTAGATTTTAAGAGTTTCTAGGTGCCTGGTATTCCTCCCCTATTGTTCTTTTTCTATTATTCTTTCATTTTTAGGGCTTCTTTTAGATCTTTCATACTTGTTTGCAAACAACACTGTGTTTTCTAGCACTTCATATTTCTTAGGTTTTGCCTTAATAGTTATTCATTTTTATCAGCTTTCTACATCTAGGACATTGAATTTAGGAATACTTTCATTTCACTAGCATTATTTTGAGTTAACCACCAAGATTTTAGGGTATATCTCTCTTCTTTAGGTGAAAAACACTAATTGAGCAAGAGAGAACAAACCCATCACAAAAATATTCGATTCATTTTGGTAAACCTACATTTTGAACATATTTCTTTCTAATTTTTATTGAATTTTCATCCTATTTTTAACTTGCATCAACATTGTATTAGGTTTTGTTTTGTTTTTGCATCATAAGGTTTCTAAAAATTGCATTAGTGAAATCCTCATATATATCTCATTATTGCATTTATTTTCATCATATCATCACACAATTATTCATTTACATTACTTATCTACATTTTATAGACCTCAAAACACAAAAAACATCCAAAAAAACTAAAAAAAATTTAAAAACACCCCTATTGGGACTCATTCGCCACCTTGGGTGAATCAGTCCCAGTACACATTTTACATCATTGTTTTCAACATTTAATCTCCAATTTTTCAATTTATTTTTGCATCAATTACTTTTCTTTTTTAGCACATTTCTTTTCTATTACATTTAAATCCTTATCATAAGCATATTTTTCTTTAATGATGATTATGGATAATCTTCATTTTTTGCATGTTTCATTTTCATCATTATTTCCTAGTTCTTTTAGAACAAATTCATCAATAAATGCACACATAAAACCACACACATCAAGTAAAACTTTACATAAAATGATTCAATTTAGAAACACTATCTCATCCAAGCCTCTTAGTAGTGATGATGTAGATAAGTTAGATGACGTTTTTCAGAACTTCCTCTCACTCACTTCATCCACCAAATCTCGTCATGAGAAACCTAATCCAATTGGTAATACTTTACCCTTAAAACCTTTTATTCATGATGAATTTGATATGTTACATGAATCACCTAAGGACTTCATCTCACTTACGTCATCCACTAAGGTTTTTCATGAGAACCCTAAACCAAATAATGCTACTTTACCTCTCAAACCTTTTAGTTTTGATGAATTTCATATGCTAGATGAAGCCCTCCAAGACTTCATCTCACTTATGTCATCCATTAAGGTTTGTTGTGAACAAGCTAAAACAAAGGATGTTAATGTGATTCAACCTCAACTCATTCTCTACCCACCTTCACATAAAATTCACCCTTCAAATAAACTTGAATTCACTCTTCACCCACCTAAACCTAATGTATTGTAGCAATCAATTAATACTACAATTTCTCATACATATAATACTTGAAATAATACACAACCACAACAACCAATTCCACCTTCTTTACCCTTACCTAATCTTCCTAGTGCCCCTCATTTAACCTCACACACAAAGTAGTATGATCTTGTTGAGAAACTTAAGAAAACTCCTGCAAAGATATCCCTTTGGGATTTACTTCAAAATTCACCAAATTATCACACAGTCCTTCAAACAACATTACCAAAAATAGTGGTTCCTCTTGGTAAAAATTCCAATGATGTGGTGGCTCTCATACAAGGAATGCATAAAGTTAATCTCGACATTACTTTTCATCAACATGAGCTCCCTCCTTTAGAGTTACAAAAGCAAAATGAAGCCTCTATGATAATAGCTCAATTTAATTGCATAGGTATTAAGAGAACCCTTGTTATAATGGTTATGCTCTTAATGTATGTAACATGAATCTCCTTGATAGATTGTGTGCTAACAAGTAAAAAATAAAATATGATTCTTTATCCATTTGAGGATTTGACAATACAACAAAGCAACCATTTGGTGTAATCACTTTTCCTATTACAATCAGAGTGGATACTTTACAAACTTCCATTCATGTCATGCCCTATGATCTTTCGGATAATATTCTTTTAGGAAGACCATGGATTCATGAGATGAATGTGGTGCCCTCAACCCTTTATCATATAATGAAATATTTCTATAACAACAAAATTTATCAAGTTGAAATAGACCTCAAGCCTGAAATTTGCTTACAACTTGAAGAAGCAACCATAGGTCCTCTGAATACATTAATTCCCACATCTCATATAGAACCTCTTGAGGTTGAAAAATAGGAAGAGGAATCTGAGTCTAAATTATTTGGTGATGCCTACGGATCCTTAGAATTCACACCTTAATTTATGGGTGAATATATTATCAAACAAAAAGAGGATGAAAAGCAAGACCAACCAACCATTATGTCAACTCAAAATTCAAAAAACTCTTCCCAAGCATCTATCGCTTCTACTTTGGATGAAACTACAACCTACACAACAAATTTTGATGAGATAGATTATCAACATCCACCTAATCTGCAGGAAATGGAAAGACTTCATGGAAAAGGCTATGATCTTGTAAAACAATTGGGCTATAGTGGAAAAGGATGCCAAAAAAATGAACAAGGTATTTGAGTCCCTATAGAACCTAACACACAAGAGAAAAAATTGGGTTAGGATATTCTTTTCTCTAATACAATGAAAAACCTCTTAATGACCAACTTTGAACATCAACACTATTACATGTCAACCAAAACACAAACTAAAAATTAAACATCCTAAATTTATTGATATGAATCTACCACCATCATGGGAGTATATTGAAAGTGATGAAGCTTTAAAAAAAATGTTATGAGTTTATGATAATACATCATCTACTCCCCCCAAGAAATAGGTTACTTGTGCTATGATTAGTACTAAGCAAAAATATATTGAAACCAATGAGCCATATAATCCCAAATATCCAAAATCAAATGTGCTCCCTCTTGGAGATACAATTGATGTACCAATAGACATAAATAGTAAAGATAAAATCATTAATATTGGGAAATGTCTTGATCATGAAGAACAAGAAGATACGACAATGTTTTTCCAAGACTTTCCTGACATTTTTTATTGGAAATACTCCAACATGCCAAGGATTGACTCAAAAATAGTAACACACAACATTGTCCTTATTGAAAATGCTAAACCTATTCGCAAAAAGATACAAAAAATGCACCCTATTATAGCCTTAAAGGTTAAATCAGAGCTTGAAAAACTCCTTGATGTAGGTTTCATTCAACCCATAGATTATTCTCCTTGGATCTCAAACATTGTTGTAGTTTTCAAACCTGAAAATCATATTAGGATATGTAAGGATATTCGTGATTTGAATAAGCATCATTAAAAGATAATTTTTTGCTACCTAATATCGACATGATTATTGATTCAACTATCGGACATACTTTGTTGTCATTCATGGACAAAATTTCTAGTTATAATCAAATATTTATCAACCCACAAGATCAATATAAAACTACTTTCACAACTATTTGGGGAATGTTTTGTTGGGTTATGATTCCTTTTGGCATAAAGAACACTAGACCAACTTATGAACGAGCAATGACATTGATATTTCATGATTACATACACAAAATATTGGAAGATTATGTTGATGATATCCTTGCTAAATCCTTAACAAGACAAGATAATGTACCTTTCCTTCAAAAAATCTTTGAATGAATGTGGCAATACAACATGCAACTCAATCCACAAAAGTGTTTCTTTGGCATCGATAGTGGTAAACTATTAGTGTTTATAATATCTCACAGAGGCATTGAGGTGGATACAAAGAAAATTATTGCCATAATTAACATGCCACCTCCTAATAATATTTCTCAATTATGCACGTTATAAGGAAAAATTCAAGCAATACATTGTTTTGTCGCATCTATGGTTGACCACACATTACCCTTCACACATCTCAAAAAGGATGTGCATTTTGAATGGAACGAGGATTGCAAAAAGGCTTTTGAGAGTTTAAAGAAATACCTTGCTACTCCACCTATTTTACAACCTACTATACCAAACAAACCATTCATTCTTTATATTGCCACATCAGCCCATGCTCTTGCAAGATTTTTGGCTCAACAAGATGAAAATGGAAAAGAACATCCTTTTTATTACATTATTCACACTTTAATCGATTACAAAACATGATACACACAAATTGAAAAAAATGCTTGGAACTTGTACTCGCCACTAGTAAATTGTGACATTATTTACTAAATGTTGAAATACAAGTCATCACCAAATTTGACCCTCTTAAACACCTTTTTAATAAAACATACTTATCTGGCTGATTAGCTAAGTGGGTGATGTTGTTAACAGAGTTTGACCTTAATTTTTTTCACATAAAGCAATCAAAGGCCAAGCCTTGACCGATCATTTAGTTGATGGTCCTTCTCCTCTCATTCTACGTAATAATGCCTCTTTTCTTGATGACAATTGATGTTCAAATATGGAAACTATATTTTGATGGCTCTAAGTGTCAAATTGGATTTGGTGCTAGAGTTATCTTAATCCAATTGATAGGACCACCTATCCCCTTCTCATATCAATTAAATTTTGTTTGTACAAATAACACAAATGAATATGAGGCATTAATTGTTGGATTGCAAGTTGCTATAATCACGGTTGCCAAAGATATTAAAATATTTGGTGACTCGCAACTCATAATTAAACAAATCAATGGGATATATCAAATAAAACATAAAAAATTATCTAAATAGAAGGATCTTACAAAGCAATTGTTAGAGAAATTTGACACCTACACCATTGATAACATCACACAAAAAGATAATCAACTTGTGGATGCAATGGAGAGTGCTACTTGTCTTATATCTCCTCAAGATCCTTCCAAAGATTTTACATTCACTATTCATCCAATTCTCAAACCTTATATTGATCATCACACAACAGAAGTTTTAATAACACAAGACGATGCCTCTAGAGAATGGTATGATAAAATCTATAATTATTTAAAAGATGGTACCATTCCTAAGCCAACAACAACAAATATTCAAAAACATTTACGTAAAATAGTATCCAAATACATAATCCTTGTCAATGTGTTGTATAAAATATCCTTCAATGATCTCGTATTGAGGTGTCTTAAGGACTCTAAAATTCCTATAGCCCTTGACTAGGCCCATGTTGGTACCTGTGGGGGTCATTTTAGAGGATGATCATTAGTTTAAAAGCTCATTCATATGGTATATTATTGGAGACATATAGAAAGAGACTACTTTGTTTATGTTAAACAATGTCATAAATGTCAAGAACATAGCACTTTGATTCATGCTTCTGCTTCTAAGCTTCATGCCCAAATTCCTATTTGGCCATTTTCAGTATGGGCATTGGATCTAATTGGAAAAATTTCACCACCCTCCTCTAATGGACATGCATTCATCATTACCACAACTAATTACTTCACAAAATGGGTGGGAGCTATTCCACTTCACTCTACAACTATTGATGCAATTTTTCATTTCATATTGGAACACATAATTGTGCACTTTCGACTTCCTTCTACAATAGTTTCAAAAAATGGAACTCCATTAAGAATCACAATGTTAAGAAATTCTTGAAACATTTAACATTCAACATCATTTCTACACCCCACATTATCCACAATCCAATGGACAAGCTGAGAGTACTAATAAGATTCTCAAAAAAATCCTTAAGAAAAATATTAACAAACATCATAAGGATTGGCATACGCAACTACATTATACACTATGGGCTTATCATATGAGTGGTAGATCATCCACATGAACCACACCTTGTAATCTTGTCTATGGTACTAAGGCAATCATGCCCTTGGAATTAGAACTTCCTACCCTATGAATTGATCTTCAAGATCTTATTGATGTTGAAACTTATAAAGAACCAAGATTACACTAGCTTGAGATGCTTGATGAACAGTGCATCAATGCTCTTGACCATCTCCAAGATTACCTTAAAAAATTACAATGACGACACAATAACCAGGTCATTCCTTGGAAATTTAATAAGGATGAATTTTTTCTCTATGAGAATCAAAACAATACTAATGTTCATCGTGTACTAACAAAGAAAAATTCAGCCCTAATTGGTTAGGACCTTACATCATCAATACCAGTTATGGGTCTGGTACTTATGTATTAGTAGAGCTTGATGGCACACCCCTTAAAGAACCCATTAATGTTGCACATTTTTTTTGGTATTATCTCTAATACCCTCAAATAGTATAAATATTAAATTAGTGTTGTTTAAAATTATTAAGGTCCATCCTAATTACTTTGGCATTGCTTTGTTCTTGAAAATTGATCATATATATGTATTGAACACTAAGGTGATTATTTTTATAATTACTTTAGGTTTCATACTATTCACCTTTATGTTATGTTATGTTAGATCATAATATAATGCATTTAATTTAACATAACCTTCTTACATCAACAATGTTGTATCTAAGTGAAACTAAAATATTTTTTACATTAATTACATAATTTGAAAAAAATTATTTAATTAATCACATTGCCAGTTAACATTTCAACACATTATGCCAAATAATAAAACATCACATGCTTATATATATCAAAAATTTATCATGTACATGTCATTCATATATACAAAATCACTGAGGTTTGTGGCTACCCGATCCCTTAGGATCTAGTGCATGTGATCCGGTGCCAAGATGCTGGGAGACGGTCGTATGTGATCGTGATCGGGATCCACTGACTCTGAGTGCAAACTCTAAACCCTATATCCATCCAAGGGACAACTAATGTTGTCTTGATATCTGATCTCTCTCTACACATAGTTGTTTGACCTCTACCTTGAATCTCTCAAACTCTGTTGGAGTCTAGGAAGACTATTCTACAATCTTTTCTTAGCGGAGTCATCTCCTCACACTCTCGTAAGTTGTCTACAATCTCATGAATGGTCTTAGCAACTCAAGATCCTCCTCTACAATATGTGGGGGCACATAATCTGGGTCCATCTCCTCCTCATCGACAGATGTTGGCACTGTCTTTGTAGTTGCACAATGGTAAAACCCTCAGTAGTCGCTCATTGCTCCTACAAGATATAAACAAGACATAATCAATAAAAATTATCACATAAATAAATCAAATATATAGATTAATAGAAAGAAAATGCATAAAATAAATATCATCACCTATACCTCCAATAGGCTAAGGAATATCAACCTCATCCTCTCTAGGTGGCATGAAGGATGTGCTAGCCTCTCTATAACCATGGGTAGTGATTTCTATTGTTGTTGTTGTACGTGATCTAGTCACACGAGTGCGTGTGGACTCTCCCCACACATGTCCATCCTTAGCTACTACCTCATCACCCTTGCTTAGGGGTGGCTCCTCCTCATCCTCATCTCCTATGTCCTGACCATTGTAGTTGGTATATGCATCCTCATCATACTTATTGTCTATATCATTGGTAAATATATCTATATTCATGTACCATACCTCCTTGGCCATGTCCTCTATCTCATCTCCCTCGTCTGGTAATAGTCTTGCATCACCTATGGGCTCATCAAAAGGAAATATAGGATTCGGTTGTGACACTATCCACCACTCCTCGTACTCATTTATTCTACTAATGTCATCAACATCAAAGACTGGAGGCTGATCATGGTCTGAGAAGTCAGAGTCACTAGGAGGAATATCATCTATAGTGAGCTTTATTGTATCACTTAGTCTCTAGGCACTTCACACTGATCTCTTGAGAAAGGGGCATGCCCTCGGTGTCATTTGAACCTATCTGAATTGTTGCATGACTTGCCTTTAGTAGAAAGGGTGTACTACATGGTCATGTCACCAAGATAGATGTCTATCCATCTACAATCTCCTCATCTGTATCATGTGATATGGCCATAATAGTGTTAGCTAATAGGGTCTCCATAAGATCTCATCCTCCTCTAGCTGGTCAAACCTCATTCTAAAAAAGTGTAGATCTCCATACTACCATAATCGTCATAGTAGATAACTGAAGGCTCGAGGGTAACCTATGGATGTAGCACATGGGAATCTGACAGGTCTCATGCATGTGATATGCTCCAGTCACCATACCTGGAATAGCCTACAATGCACTATATTGTTGATCTCTTGGAATACAAATCATCCCAGATCATAATACAAATGAGCTAGGGTACAATGTTCCCAAATGTAGACTGCCATGTGCTTGTACATCCCTCGAATCAAGTGTGCTAGTCCTCCATCTAAGTGTGTTGCTGGGCCATTTGGATTGAGTACTAATTCCACCATGTGCATCATAATCCACCTCACCATGAGGGCTCATGAGTAGAGTAGCATCAACAAATCAATCTATCTCCTCATGCGCTCATCATGAACTAGTCCATCCAAGAAATACTGCATATTGGCCCTCCACTTGTGGAATGATTGATCTCCTAAGAAATATAATCATTCTCCCTGAATAGGAACTAAGAGAATACAATGTACATCCTCTAGGGTGATAGTCACCCCCCCTATAGGAAGATGAAATGTGCAGGTATCTGCCTCCCACCACTCACATAGAGCCATCAGCATCGCATCATGGTATCTCATGGGGGGCATGATATATGCCCAATAGATGCACATGTCCTAAAGGTGCTTTGTATCATCTGCTAATAGTGATGGGGCTAGATCTCTCAAAAAGATCAATTTTCTACCTCCCAGACATTGACACGAATGGGTAGGTACCTATCAAAACATAAAATATGTTATCTATATCATCTAATATCTTTAATTTTTACATTATTCATCATGCAAGTGTACTAGAGTCCATCTAGTGTGCTTTCCTAAAGGCCCTAGACACTTTAGAACCATTTTGGGACACTTTGCAAACAAAAGGGACACTTTATGAACAAATGGGACACTTCACAAAAAAAGGGGACCCTTTGCAAAAAAAAATCCAAGATCCTAAATTAATCCATGTATGCATTAAAAATCATCAAATTACTATGAAAACACTAAGCGAAAGTTCCAGAATTGACTCACCTCATGACACCACTCACCACATGCCACCTGCTCCTAAAGCACACCAAATCTTGCAGGCTCATATCCTCGTCTTCTCGTTGTTTTCTCTTCTCCTTTCATCAATCAAGCTACACAAAAGTAAATGATAAAAATTAAGTCACTTTTAACTTTCCTTCTTTACTTTTATGTTCATAATTAGGGCTTTTTACTCCATTAGGGTTAAAAAGTACTTTATCTTTAAATCAACATAATGGGAGCTAATGAACTCCATTTTTGACATTGTTTGTTGCATTGGAATTGTGATTTCCACCCCAAAATCATTACTTGTCCATCAACATGTGGCATGGTACTTGGAAATTCCCTATGATGTGATTGGCTCTATTCAACGTGGCTAGATTTCTACCTTGATTCCACCTCCATAAAGCAAGTGGAATCAAGGGGGGACATACATCTACCCTCAAATTTGAATCTTAGAAGCTAGATAAAATGATTCTTGAACAACTAACAAACTTGTGTTGCAGAATGTGGATCCTAATGATGTGGTTTTACAAACAACTACACTTGGGGCTTCATTCTCCTATCATTTGAATGATATCATTTTGTGTAAGAAGGTGCATCATTTAGAGTCCTTTAGCTTACATATGCACATAGATTCATATGGGTGCTAAAGTGGGGCCTAAATGTGTCATAGAAAATTGGACCCTCTTGAGAAAAGAGACAATTTCATGCCCAATTTGGCCCTATCTTGGGTACCCTTGCATTAATTATTCTTTAAAACAACATTTATAGGCCCCTAAGACCCATTATTTTTTATCTAGATCCCATTTCACTTAAAAATCATACAAATCCTAACAAATCAAACTTAATTAATTCATATTTCAAGAACCCACCTCCAAAAACCTTATGTGGGACCCATTCGCCAAGGGTGGCGAATGAGTCCCCTCTGGTGGGACCCATTTGCCAAGGGTGGTGAATGAGTCCCTTTTGGGGAAAATTTCAAATTTGAGCAACAATTTCATTGACTTAATTTAGTTTTTCAAATGATGTTGGCCTCTTAGATCTAAATAACAAGAAATTAGGTGTTGATGCTTATAAATACACATTTATAGGTTATTTTTCATAATCTTTAGTCATTTTTACAAGTGAGATTTAAAAGTCAAGTATTACATATCTTCCATAAGAAGATTCATCAATCTTTCTATAACAAATTTGAAGCTTTGGGGCAGCAAGCTAGGGTTTTTACAAGTCTCCAAGCTCACTTCTCATTCAATATTTTTCATTGCATGTTGTTGATCATGGATGGCTATAGAGAATCATGGAGAAATCTAGGTTGAGGAGATGCAACTAGCCATCAAATCCAGACTAAAGACTTGTTTTCAAAGAGATTCCATCTTTCATTTTCACTATATCTTTAGATTTGAGGTTTGCATGTCATTTATTCACATTTAAATTTTTTTAGGGTTTCTTGCATTGAAGTCTTGCATCATTCAAGTTCCTTTAAACAATCTTATTCTAGCACTTTAGAATAGGGTTTTGCATTGTTTCAGATTTTCCTAGTCTTAGACACACTTACAGTTAGGGTTTATGTAGATTTTAGTATCTTTTCAAGGGTTAAATACCAACTAATGGTTTTACCAAGGAAAAACCCCCATTAGACAACAAAATATATTCTATTTTTCAAGGATTTTTGAAGATTCAAACTTAGAAATTAGTCTGGAAAATGATGTAGGTGATAAAGTGTAGATCTGAAGTTTCTATTTTCAGAAAATGAAAAGTTGACTGATTTTCCACTAATGGTGAATGAATCCTATTGAAGGTATCTATCAAGAAAAATTTTATATTCTAGTAACCTTTTGGTAGAAATAGGATTCTGGGTAGAAACCCTAATCTAGGACTAATTTGCCCAGGTTGGCAAATGAGTCCCAAATGGTCAAAAGGTCAACATTTTTTAGTTTTCCAGAGTTTCTTTCAGGTTTGTAGATATTCCATGGGCCTAATATTCCTCCATTATTGTTCTTGTTCTATTATACTTTCATTTTTAGGGCTTCTTTTAGATTTTCATACTTGTTTCCAAACAACACTGTGTTTTCTAGCACTTCATATTTCTTATGTTTTGGATTAATAATCATTCAATTTTATTAGTTTGTTGCATCTAGGACATTTAATTTAGGCACACTTTCATTAAAATAGCATTATTTTGAGTGAACCACCTAGAATATTGGGGTGCATCTCTCTCCTTTAGGTGAAAAACCCTAATTGAGCAAGAGAGAACAAACCCTTCACAAAAATATTTGGTTCATCTATATTAGGAAATGGAAAATCATCCTTAAGAGAAGCCTTATTAAGATCCCAAAATTCAATACATATATGAATACAACCATCGGGCTTACTGACAACAACTATATTTGAAATCCAAGGGGAGTAATCAATCAGATGGATAAAGCATGCTTTCAACAACTTCTCTATCTCAGTCTTGACCATTAGTGCCACCTTGGGATTGATCTTTCAGAATTTTTTCTTAACTGGCTTGGTGTCGAGACACAAGATGATATTGTGAACCATTATAGACTCATCAATACTAGGCTACATGTCCTCATACATACAAGCGAAGATATCAAGATGAGAATGCATGATATCAGAATGTTCATCGACTTCTTTCGAAGAGAGACACTTCCCAATCTTGATTAATCTTTTTGAAGACTTAGGATCCATAGAGACCTTAGTAGTATCTCCTTTAAGGAGAGAACTATGACCTTCGGGATGAGATATTGCAACATCATTACTAAGGTTAGATAGAGGGTCTTCCTCATCAATGCCCAAGAAATATTCTCCAAAGTATGCTTGTTTATGTAGGCAATATGAGAATCATTTCTTGTGATGAAAATATTTTCTCATCCTGCTCCCTTTCCTCTACTAACTTAGGATACACCAAGCTCAATGGCTTCCCTGAAATCATGTTAACACTCCACCAAGGTTTTTCTTAGACTATTCAATAGAGTATCCCAAACCCAGATAGCATTGTCATGGCTCAAACTAGATAGGGACTTGAATTACTTATTTGATACACCCTAGACCTTTCTTCCCATATCCATATCGAGAAGCAAGTTCATATCCAAACCCATAATGAGTTAAACTTCAGGAGGTGGTGGCTCTATGTATAGTGTTTCATTCCACCAATAGATGTTGAATGTCTCTACGGGAGTGCTCCGACCTTCTTTACTAGGTTTGCAAATGTTAACCTCCTTTGAAAGAGTGGGATTACTCTCCTCAGTAGAGGAAGAGGTGGTCTCCTGAATAGGGTCACAGTTCTCTTCCCTAGTGGGAGTATCATCCATCTTTGTGTCAAAAGTACCTAGGAATTCTATGCAAGAGCAGCTTTCCTTGTATTCTGTGATAAAGAGTTTGAAGAATTCCAAGGATCCCCAATCATCACCAAGGAAAGAATTTGATTGAGGAAGAAGGGGAAGTCAGGGGAGGCTTAGGATCTTCTTCTTTAGGTGGTTCATCTTTTGTGACACTCACTCTAGGAATGTACTCCATAGAGGTTATTGATGAAGAACATGCCATAGCATCAACGGTTAAAGATGTGATACAATTCTTGAGAGTGGATATGACTAAAGCATAACCGACAGTTGCTAGCTCACAAAGGTGAACAACTTCTAGATCTACTTTAACTGTAACCACTTGGTTATTTGTGATGAACTTCAAAGAATAGTATAAAGTAGAGATCATAGCACCTATAGCATGAATCTAGGGTCTCCCCAAGAGAATATTGTATGGTAAAGGGCCAAGCATCACATAAACCAACGTAGGTATGGTAACAGGACCTAACTGCAAAGGTAGTATTATCATACCTAGAGCTTGGTGGCTAGTGTTATCAAACCCACGAATATACAAAGAGGAAGCCACTAAATAAGATGAATCAAATCTAACCTTAGGTAGTATGTCCATACCGCAAATGTTGAGAGTCAAACCAGTGTCAACAAGAGTATGCCTAATACCAATATTATTAACATTAACTATAGTCATCAAGGGATCTACTTGCTTCTGCACATACAAAAGCATGAATTATTGCAGATGGAACATGATATTCAAAAAAATCCGCTCAAATATGATCCAACAACACATTAACCTTCCTAAAGCATCTCTTGATAAACTGGAGCAATCTAAAGCAAGTCCCAAAGTGAGATCATAGCCAAAGTAACACAAAGTTGCTTTAAAAGATCATAATCACCTTGTGTTTTGATCATAGGTTTAGGTGTTGAAGGAAGGATTTGTTGAGAAGGTGGTAAAGAAGTATGAACTTGAATGGTTTGTGATGTAGGAATAAAAGGTGGTTGATCCAAATTCTATTTATTTCTCCTTGTATTATATGTGTTTCCAATAACATTATAGGAAGTGGAATATGTAGCTTTCAGGAACCTTGAATATAAGTCTAACGAATCACTACAACACAAGATCCCATAGACATAATAGTTCTCCTAGAGGATGAGTTGGTCAGGGTCACATAAATGATGGGTTTCTTAGGGCTTTGAGGAGCCACAGAGACCACAACCACATTTATGGACTCCTTGGCTTGTAAAGAGGAAGTTATTTTGGAAAATTTGTAGATAGGGGAGAGCACTTCTAAGAAGTCATCTAGAGCATCCTCCAACATATTGAAATATTCATCAGAAAAGGGATTATCATAAGAAACAAAACTATGTAAAAATATACACAACTAAGTAGATGCCTACACAACTACATTCTCATCTAAAGGAAAAACCATTTAAAATATTATTAAAATTAAGCTATGTATAATAAACTAAACATAGAAAATATATCTAAATATGTGACACATACCTAGCACATAAAAATATAAAAGTGGTTAGAATTTGGATTAGGAAAAATGATAATGATGGGCTAAATAAGTCCTAAAAGACATGTTATGAGGATGATAATTAAAATTAGTACAATATTTGTATTGAAAATATGTAGGATGTGTAATTGTAGGAAAATTCACTACCTAAGATATTTTGTAGGTATGAGGAATGATGAATGAGTATGAGATAATCCTTTAAAACTTAGTGTCATCTAGTTGGATTGAAGAGTGTGAGAGAAGTAGATGGTCCCAAATAAGGGTGTTGATGGTGTTTTTATAGAGGAACTAACTAGTAGAAAACCCACTAGGATGAGTGTTTAGTGTTTTAAAGGAACCTAAATTCAAATTTAAACTAGATAGCAGCATGGAAGGGTACTTATGTCCTTTGTAGTATAGGAAAAAGTATCATTTTTTCACACTTAATTTGAGAATTAATTTTAAAATGAACTTAATTATTCCTTAATTTAATGTTAATGTAATATGTATTTTACATATTCACATTAAGTTTAGGGACCTATTCATTAAAATGGGCTTAATTGTGCCTTAATCTAGTGTTGTAAAGCATACTCCTTTACACTTTCACACTTATTTAGGGCTTCATTAGGGTAAGTGCACCAAGATGGTTCCCAAAAAGGGGGCTTAATTGGTCACTTTTTTTTTTAAATCAGGAAATGTTGACCTTGGACGTGAAATTGAGGATAGTTACACTCAAATTTTTGAGATGGAACAAAAAAAAGGATCGAAGTGCTCTAAGTCTACTTTCTAAACTACTAATTTATTTTGAAAATGGTTGGGATTAAGGGGTTCAAAAGAGGGACATACACAAATTGGTGTTGTTTTTGTCAAAAAAACATAACATAGCAACTCTTGTACGACCTAAGCACGATGAACTTTTTTGTAGTATTTTTTAAATCGCTACGGTCAGAAGTTAGCTAACAACATCTAGTTGATGCACAATTTTTTTGATAATTTTCTAATGAATATTTGAGTTTTTACTAATTTTCTAAGTATGCAATTCCTAAAATGTAGAATTTGGCCATGCTCTCCCTAAAATTTTTTGAAAATAATTGATTTAAAAAAAAAAAATTGTAGAATGAAGTCTAGTTTCTAAAAATGTAATTTATTTGAAATTTTGATGAACAGTTAATTTATAACAAAAAAACACCAAACACTGCTTTTTGGCAAAAAACAAACATACAAACAAAACAAATTATGGATGAAAGGCTTAACATTGTCAAAAAGTGAAAAAAATTACATCATTGGATAGCTAAGAGAGAACCTAACATTACCCATGTTTTCGATTTTGTCAATATTTAACTATATGCAATCTTAATGGTGAGCATGGACCCTATTATGTGAAAAATTGTAGAATTTGCAAAAACATGTCTCTAGCCTTGTTGGGACTGCCCTCCAACCTTTGGGTTGGTATTCCAAGGAAAATAATTTTACTTTTTTTTGTTTAACTTGAAATAACGCGAGCGTGTTTTGTAAAAAAAAATTCAAAAGTGGCTAGAAAATTGGTACCCAACTTCATGCACCCGCCCATTAATTAACTAAGATTAATTTTCCTTAATTGGCCCCTTTAATTTAAATCCAAGCCTAATTAATTTCATTTTATGAAGAGGAAAACTAACATTCATTAATGCCTAAACATAACACTTATCATTGAGCAATGTGTGTCCTAGATAAGTGATCTAGGACCCATTTTCCCAAATGGGAAAATGGGTCCTCGCTTAGACCTAGGACCCTAATTTAAATTATGTTTTTGGTGGTATTTTAATGATTTCAAATTCATATTCACATGTTAGCTTGTGTTATTTGAATTTTGGGAAATTAATGTTGCATACCTATAAATATAAGGTCAATTACCTAAGTTTCACCTAGCAATTTTAAGAGAGCATTCCTATAGCAAGTTTAAGAGAAATTCAAGAGAATTTCAAGGCATTCAAGAGTATATTTAGTGAATAATTATTGCAGCAATCAAGATCCGATTTTCATATCAAGGTCCTCTTGCATCATGCATGTTGTTACAGCTAATATATTGATGTAATGTTCAAGATCCATTCAAGCATTCAAGGTATTGTTTCAAATAAAGTTTCAAGATCAAAGATCCAAATCCATTGAAGTCATTTCATGCAATTTGTAGATCTACATTCCAAGGTTCATTCAAGGGTTTGGTGAGTTGTGACATGGCTTTGTTCATTCATCATTCCTTCCATGTTATTTTATTTAAAAAAATTCAAGGTTTAATTACCAAAATGGGGTTTGACCAAGGTAAACCCCCATTCACCCAAAAACACACATTTTTTCCCTCTCTTTGTGTGTTGTAGATTTGTAGGTTGAGAAAAAGTTAAAGATCTCAAAGTTGCAAAATTGAAAAGTTGTCAAAGTTGTCACCTTTGTTGTCATCTCATAGAAACTCATATCTCAAACTTATTTCTGATTGTCTAACTATGAAAATTGGGAATATGGGAGTGCAGACACAAGAGTAGAGAACCCGGAAACAAATTTTGAAGAGCCCTAACAAGGACTCATTCACCTAAGTTGAATGAGTCCTCAAACAACTTCTAAAAACACCATTTTGTGACAAGTGCACAACATTTATCTCTTCCAGATTTTCCAAAAAAATTATAGGTTCCATCAGTTTTATGCATAATCTATTAAATCCACTTTGTAGATTACATTTTGGAGATGATTTTCTATTTTTAATCTTTCTCCCCAAAGTGTTGTTTGGCCTAGACCCCCATCCTTGCAAAAAAGAGAAATTTGTAGATTCACATTTTGACTTGACTCACCTCAAGGTTGATAGTAATTTCATTGTGTGGATCTCATTTCCTAATGAAATTAGAGAAGTAGGACCCCTTTTCCCTCTTTGGATCCACATTTCCATTTTGGGAAACCCTAAGAACCTCCTATTTTTCTTCATTTCATCCTTGAATAATTACTACTATAGATTTGAGGAGTGAGTTGGTAATATTGAGGATACAATAAATTATCATAGATAACACACAATTAGTTGGTTTTATAGGTTATGAAACAAGAAAATTGAGCACTAAACATGACATTATTGTTGTGAGCACCAAAATGAGTGCAAAAAAAAGGAAAAAAAGTGTGAAGTATATAATTATTTACCTTACTATTAGCTAGCACCTATTATTCCAATAATAGTTTCAAAATACCTCTATATAAGAAATTACTTGTATATAATTTTCATAATAAGGTGAATAACAAAATATTCCCTCTTTTTATTAATTTTTATTTTCTCGTGTAAAGATATTTATGGAAGATTTATTAGTTTAAATTATTCTAAGGCAACACTACTAGATTTCTATATAGGTTTTATTATATGCATATTATATTGTCTTATGTACTTGTGGATATTTAAATTTAGTCTACCTTCTTTTGTACATGTTTGAACTAGACAAATGTGGTTCCCATTGACAAACACCTTGGAGATTTTTAGCAAGATGATTGAAATATGAAAATTAAAATCCAAGTCAAATTCCTTTGTCAATTTAGTAAGATAGAAGACACACAATAAATTTTCTAAATAATGTAGTACATTTGTAAGTAATGATGCAATGCCTAATGTAGCTACTTGATAATGCATTGGATGGGTTCTTCTGATAAATAAATATATATCACTAATATCTTAGCACTTTTCTGTAAAGAGAAGATCCTAGGCATTAAATTTAAAATGCTTTGACAAACAAGATGATGAGAAGTAACCAAATTTTTGAAATATTAACTTAAGGAATAATAAATTTTAAATTTTAAAGTATGGGTGACCTAACTACACATGGTCTTCCAAGAAATAAATTGTTCCCACAATCTAATATAGGAGGAGAAAATCCCTAAAAAATGTAGACAAGTCTAATTTTATAGCAAAAAAATAAATAGAAAACTAGAGGATAAACTTAATAACCACTTTTTTCTTTGCATCTACATTTTCTATATTTTCATATATTAAGTTTACCTAGATTTATAAATTCTAAATTAAATTTGTTAATAGAAAATTACTAGGAATTTATTTATGTACTCCACATATTTTTTATAAATTTTATTAAGAAAAATATTTAATTATAGTGTTACTTCCACATCAGTGTTAAGTTGTAAGGAAATAGGCATATTACTTGCATATTTCAAGAGGGATTTTCATGGGACCTAACAAAAGCCATATTATTTTCTAACTAATATCTATAGTCAAATATGAATAAATTCACAAAATAGTCACCTATTGAGAGCAAGTAAAGGTGATCACATAAATTTTATCTAGTCAGTATATTATAAAACCTAATTTTTGATTCATGGTGTACATTTCAATTTTTTTTATTTTTTTTTTAGACTGCAGGAATCGGGTAGCACGACCCCCTATAAACTGCAGTGCGCCTGGTAAACTTTTTAACGTGACCGGCGGCGCTGGCCATGGTGTACATTTCAATTCAAAATTAGTAAATTCAAATGTTAATTTTGTGTGTGGTATTTCATTTTCATTTGAGTTGCTATTAAACCATCTAGGACCAAATAAAAATAAAAAATTTATTGTACAAATTATGAGCACTAGCTATAGAATTTTATGTTTGTTCAAAAAATAGAGGTGGGGAATCTCCACATTCACAAGATTGAAATGTTTGTGGTTATTCACATCAGATTTTATTCTACTTAAACATTTCTCTTATCAAATTACTATGTTGAGTGAAATAGCACTACAACACCAAAATTGCATGGAATAAAATAGTTTTAATTTTTTTCTAGTGTAGGAGCACGTGGGTAGACAAGCGATCAACACCACCCAAAAAATATCATTGGTTTGATTTTCTTCAAATTTTTGCTTAATTTATTTTGTTTGGTTTTCCTCTCTTCAAAAAGTGCTTAAACCTCTTAAATTATTCATTTTCGATATGATACTCGAAGTAATGTTGTCTCATGAAGTATGATGAAAAAAAATGCTTTGAGAAAATGTAATTGGTTGGTATAAATTTGATTTCCACTTCCTCTTACCATCATCATTGCATGTGATGGAACAGAGCATGGATATTCATCTATTATAGTTGTGACTACCTGAAATGCTTATTGCTAGCCTAGAGAACCTTGCCAAATGTCATGTTTTCTTCTACCTAAGTCGCATATGTAATTTGGAACTTGGACTGGTGTTTGAATTGTTTAATTGAGGGCATTCAAATTTCAAACTTCATTTTACTTTGGAAGCTTTTCACCTTCAAAAAGATAGCAATTAAATATTGAATTTGATATTCAATGAGATCCTTTCATCTTCAAAGGAGAATGGGAACGATGAAACCTAAAGAAGGAAACTTCAAGAGAACTCATGTGGAGATTAATATAGAAAAAAATAAAAGAACTCGAGTGGGAATATCAAAAAGGGACCCTAATGGAATGAGAAGGTGGGAAGATTTAAACACCAGCTGATGGAGAGCCAAGAGGACCTGTGAGAATCCAATTGGGTGGTTAGAAGAGGTAGATTTTATTAAAAAAAAAAAGGAAAAAGAGGGTGCTAAGATAAGGAAAGATAAGAGAGAATCTCGTTAATGATTAAGAGACAAATGAAAATTCAATAAGCATTTGAAAGGGCACAACTAAGAGGAGAAGAGGGAAAAATTGTCCAATAAAGAAAATGAGCAGAGGCATCGACTAGTAAGGGGGGAATCAAGTGAAAAAAAGGTGCAATAGTGAGTAAAAGTGAGAAGATGCACTGATAAAAGATGAGGGTTAGTCAAGAAAGACCGTGGAGACATCTAGAGGATGTTTGTGTGAAAATTGAGGAAAGAGGGTGTGTTGCAAATTGAATACAATATTGTAAAGTGAAGAGAGTGTTTGAAGGAGAAGGTGTAGATTGGTATACTTCTTTAAGACTGAAAAATAGAGGTTGCAAAGAGTAAAGGAATGTGAAGTACCTTATTTCTAATTTGTTTGAAAAATCTTGTGTATTAGAATTCACATGTGTTGTTTGATTTGAAATTAAACAAAATCAAGTTATTATTTTTCAATCTAAATTGGGTTGAATTGGTAAGTTGTGATTATTTCTTGCATCAATTGGTATCAAAGCAAGGGATCCTAAGTGTGGAGAGGATCCACTAGGACTTGTGGGAAGTGATTAATGGTTGTGGAAGGCTCAAAATAAATTTTCTAGTTGTGTGTGGAGTCCTGAACAATTAAGAGTTGAAGCCATTGATTGAATGGGATGTCACACAAAGAGGAAGACCCAGATTAGAGGTAGTGTTGGAATAATTTTGAGACATGACAAGAGAAGATATCATAAATGATATCAAAAACAAAGTGAGATTAGCTATTGGTAATGCAAGAGATTTAGAGAATGAGGAAGAAAGTGAAGAAGAAGAACAAGGAAGAGAAGAAGAAGCAAAAGAATGACTAGAGGATGTCAAGAAAGAAATTTTTTTGAGGGCTCTTTCAAGAATTATGAAGAGAAATAAAATGGATGTACCAAATTTTTTTGGAACATTAGATCCAAAAGAGTTAATTGATTGGATAGGAGAGTCGGAAGAATATTTTGAGATGGAGGAAATTAGAGACTTGCAACGAGTAAAGATAGCTCAAATGGAATTGAAAGGACATGCTACATTATGGTGGAAAGGGTTGTAGAGAGAGTGGGAAATGGATGGACATCCCAAAATAATAAGGTGGAACCAGATGGTGATGATATTGAAGAACAAATTCATACCTAGTGATTATGAAATGGAGTTATTTAAAAAGTTGCAAAATTTGAAGAAAAATGATATGAGTGTAGAATATTATATGGAGGATTTTTACAAGCTAGCTATTCGATCTAGAAGGCATGAAATTGATAGGGAGAAGGTAGCTAGGTATGTGAATGGCTTGCAGTTTAACATTTAAGATTTTAGTCATAACTTGGGCATACAATATCGGATTTTGGCGAGCAAGATATTATCAGAAAATTGGTTCCACCAACTTTCTAGTGATGTGGATGTCATCACCTATTTTTGTTGCTAGTGAATTCTATAGCCTATTGAAGTTAGAGATGTTTTCAATGGGTATGTGCAGGATCATGATGGGCCAAAAAGTGGTGATATGATGGGTATATGACTAACGAATTTTTTTTTACCCAAAATTGATGAAACAAAAAGGGTTTTTAAAGGAGATTCTCATCTTTCCACCAATATAAATTATGCTTTACTTTGAATTTAATAAATAATTATTATTCATTTTCTATTAGAATTATGACTAAAGTCCTGATTGATAGGCTAATTGAAAAACATCTATAGCTTTCAAATGGTATCACATTTTTTGAATCCAAAACATGTGTCACATTCTATGCTTCACATACTATAGGATGAAAAAAAAAATCATGAAGTTTTGACCAAGTTAAGGAGGTCAGACATACAAGTTTTTTATATTTTTTGAAAGTTGTAATAAAAAAATTCATAATTAATTATTTAAATGGAAATAAAATTATAAAAAAATATGCATCACATCGAGACATGAGTCCTCTACTTATATCTAAAATATTATAAAAAATATTATCATTTTATTGTGGTTAGGGTGGTCAGATAGACACCTACTTCTTATTTTTCCCCTAAAATTTAAGTACTACTGCATTGAAATTTCAAATTTTCACCAAATAGATTTTTTTTTAAATAAACTTAGTAGTTTAGAAACTACATTCAACTTTCTATAAATTCTATTCTTACATATTTTTGAATTAATATAGAAAACATATTCAAATTTTTATGTCAAGTTGCCTAACTCTTATTTTTTTCAATTTTTCATCACTTAAGGGCATGTTTTTTCCATGATGATCCTACACATGTACCCTAATATTGAGCTCATAAATTTTGACCTATTTCTCCATATTTTTTATTCCAATAGCATTGGAACTATCTTTTAGATCTCTTCACATTTATCCATGCACTTTTTCTAGATTTCTCTCTAGGTATATTTTAATTAGGTTTTTGTGTTTCCACACTCTGGTGAATTACTTGGATGTTTTAGCTCTTGGGAACTTGTTCTTTGTGTGGGATGACTCATTTTTTGTTGTTCTTCATGTATTTCAATTATTTTGTCCTATTTGGATATTGTAGACATCTTTTTTCATGCACAATATCTTTTGTAGACGTACTAAGATAAAGTGTCATTTTGGTGTATATTTTTTAGGGATTTTACACATCCTATTGTGCCTTTTGTATTAACACTATGACAAAAATTTCCAAGGAGGTGTTGATGTTTTCCTTTGGTTTTTCTATCACAACTTTATCAAGTGAGTGTCCCTTCGATAATAGTAGTGAATCCAGATTCTTTCCTCATGCATTTGTGCCTTAGTTTTCCCACTCTTTATTTATAGGTTGTTTCTCCTACATGCACTTATTGGTTTCACACAGTTTCAGTGTACTTATCTTGGCTCTCCCTTTTAAACATTATGGGGGGGTTTCTACTATTGGTGTTAATGCTTCCTTGATTTTTTGGTTAGGATTGATCTATATATCTAGTTCTTGCTCCTATGTACTTTCAAATGTAGTGTATATTTGTTGGCAAGAGACACTGCACAAGTCATCTAGTGTTGTCATTGATAGCAACCCTAGTTAGTAGTTCCATCCACACCTTAGTATTTTCTTATACCAGAAGTCAGATTGATGGTATGTGTTAACTGTCAAGCTAAAATAGGGCATCTGACATAAATGGCTGACATGGTTATTATAGCATGTTGCGGATATTCAAGGCATAATTTGTTAAGGTGTTTTATGTTCGAGGATGTTGCTTTGGATCCTTACTATATCTTGGTTGACATTGGTTGATTCACATTGATAATTTTTTATGGATTGGGCTAACATTTTGTACATGTTTTATATTTTGTTGAAGTTGGCATGCAGTTGTTGTAATCTCTAGTTGTGGATATATATAATCGATTATTTATATCATTTTGATATTCAATAACACATCATGCGAAATTCAGAAGGATTATAGATCAATTAGCTTAACTAAAACTATACTCAGGCATTAGCAAATGTTACCTCATAGTTCATCCACTCCAATTGTCTTCCAAATATGATTATAAGATAGTGAGTCTTCTTTTGGGTAGTAAGCCTTTTGTATTTGAGTAGTGAGCTCTAGGAAGTGTGCATGAATGTGTGTGCATTCCTTTGTAAACACTTATTTTGATTATACTCATATTGTAGATTAATATCCACAATGGTTTTTCCCCTAACAAGGTTTCCATGTAAAAATCCTTGTGTTATGGTGTTGTGGTTGATTTCCTTGTGTTCTTGCATCTTTCTTTTGGTTCAATTCTATAAGTGGTTTAAAGATCAAGTTAATAAAGTTAAATTTTGCATAACACCAATTCAGCCCCCCTCTCAGTTTTCCTTGATTCCAACAATTGGTATCAAAGCCTAGTTCCTCGAAAGAAGTTCAATAGCTTAGGGAAGATCTAGGAAGGTGATTCAATGGATTATGATAGTCTTCATCAAAAAAATTTGGTGGCACTAGGTGTTCTTGATCAGTCCAATTCTGAAGTCCAGGAATTGCAAGAAAGTCTCATGAATACTAAGAAATTCATTCAATCATTGAAAGATCAAGTTAATAAATCCAAGGAAAAGAGAAAGGATCTATGTGATCAGCTCAAGAAAAAAGAAATTAAAATTATGGAGGATGATCACCTAAGTCGAGCCTTCAAGGAAAAGATAGAAGAAAGTGAAAATTTCACCAAAGATTTAATGTTGTCCTAAAGCATGAGATGCAATCTATTGTGATGAGGATGACCAAGGAGATTGAAGAGAAAAAGAAGAATGAAGAAAATCGTACTCAGTCCTTGAAAGAAAGATCTAATGAATGCAACAAAATTAATAATGGATTCAATCAGTTGGAGCTTGAATTGCAACAATCTAGAAAAAATAAAGAAGAGCTTGAAAGAGAGATTGTTATTCTCAGGGATGAACTTGCTACTACAAATGAATACAAGGAGGAGTTCAAGATTAGCTCAGCTAAGCTTGATGAACTGATTTAGAGTCAGAAGATTAGAGGTGACAAGCAAGGTCTTGGATATGAGAAAGGAGAAATCTCCAAATCTGGTCAAAGGAAATTTAGGCCGGGAAATCAAATGAGCAAAGTAGGAAGGTATCCAATAACGCTCAAAAGTTCAATGGATACTATTTTGTTTGCAATAAATTTGGTCATATGAATGTAGAAGTAGAATGAATCCAAGTGGTCCATCATTCTCCAGTTAGTGTTTCAATTGCAATAAGTATGGTCATAAGTCAATTGAATGCAGAAATATGACAAACAACTTTTTCCAATAGAAATGTCAAATGTTATTCCTGCAATAGATTTTCCCATATTGCTAACTAGTGCAGATCAAGATAAAATCAATGGAATAACTGGTTTGGACAAATAAATGTTGTGTTTTATAATTGTAACAAACCCAATCACATTGTGCATGATTTTGTAAAAGCAAGAAGGGTCCAATAAACAAAGGGAAAAATATGCAAAAGAATGATAAGTGAAAAGGAAAAGATATTGCGGATGAGATCGGGAATCAAATGAAGAAGAAATGGATGAAGAAGTGTGTTTCTGCTATAGGAAATGAATCTACACCAAAATCTAGTGTTGGGAATTCCTCTCAGAATTAGTTTAAGGCCTCTGGCCTAGGGGTAGCTTTCAAGAAAATCTTTTACCCCCTACTCGTAGTTGATACTGGAATGTGGAAAATTGTAATGAATGCATTACTGAACTACAAATGCTTTGGGAACACTTGTGAAGGAAATTTATGCAATATTGAAGGTCCATAAAAGAATTTTCTTTCACAAACTATGAAAATAGTGTAAGGAAAGCTAAGGTGTGGAAACAACTCTCCTAACGTCAAAACCTCAGGGAAGAATGTAGAGGTGCTTTTAAATTTTCAATTACAGTCCAATTAAGATACACTTGAAAGAAATAACATAAACAAAGAAATGATTGTACACACATGAACACCAAATTTATGTGGGAAAACCCTTACGGGAGAAAAACCCACCACACTAAGAAAGACCCCTTTGTATTACAATAATGAAATTACATACAGAGTATGGGCTTCACTCTCTGATGTAAAATTATAGTAGCATACAAAATTATCAACCTTGTACAGAACATTCAAGTTACAATGCTCTCAAAATTGAATTCACACTGATTACTCAATTATTCATCGAACTATTCATCCCACTAATCATCCAACTAAACATCATCATCAATCGTTGAGTATATCCATGTTGTCCCTGGTCTATTGAACTTCCTCACAGGAATGGCCACAATAGTCTAACTTCCAATGGTTCCCATTTTGCTCCCTGATTGGTTGAAGTCATACCACATAGGATAGCCTTCAAATTGGTCAAGGCGTTCAAACAATGTTCGCATGTAGGTGAGACACTAGCCATGTCTCCCCAATGCCACAAAGCCCAACTGTCGATATTGCCTAGAGTCATCACCTTCGACAAGAGGTTACACTGAATTCAAAAGCAGTCGGTGAGACAAACCATATCGCTAAGACATCATATCGATGACCACCACATGTAGCGCTATTCAGCAAGACTATCACTATTCAGTGAGAGGTCATACTGATGTTCAAAAGTCACATAGACATCAGCATTATCATCGGTGATACTATCGCTATTTGCCAAGAGATCATACCAAAACAACCATGTTACTCTGAAATTTCCGACCATCAGCAAGATTTCATCCATCGTTGAGAGTTCTTACTAAAGCCTCCATGTTACCCCGAGACCACCTTTCACCAAGAGTCATACCAACAACAGCCAAAGCATCGACAAGAAAAACATTTGTCACCAAGATTTCTTACCGAACCCTTATGTTACCTCAATGAATCCAAACGTATAACTATCAGGGAGACATCTCACGTCGTTAAGACTTCATACCGAAAGTAAACCTTTCGGCCAAGAGTCTCCCTAATAACTATAGTCGCCATGAGTCTCCTCGACATCTGCTAGGAACCAAACCATTGGCTAGACCAACCCACTTGGAAGAGGGTTACACTGAACACCACAAGTCACAGCGATAGCTCCAGTCAGTAAGACATCTTCAAGGTCTCAATGACCTAAACATTTCACAAGGTTGCACAACTGCTAGTCGGCCAGACAATAAGGATGTCACACTAACTTGGCTCTTTTAGAGGTTTCAGCCTGTGAGATTGAGGTACATAATTCCAACAATCTCCCACTTGACGAAGATCACACAGGCACCTCCAGAGCACAAAAAAATTACTAAAATTCATGGGCATTGAGGCCCATTGAATTGGCACACCACCTAAACTTGTCTATGCTCACTAGCTTCATCAATGTATCTGCGACATTCTCCAGAGTATCCACTTTTTCTAAAGAGACATTTCCATCCTCCACCATATCTCATACAAAATGATACTGCACATAAATATGTTTCATCCTGGCATGGAAAGTAGGATTCTTTGCCAAACAAATAACACTCAAACTGCCACAGTAAATTGTTATTTTCCCTACATCAAAACCAATGTTAGAACATAAATTTTTTAGCCAGATTTCTTCTTTATAGGCATGTTTTGCTGCCATGTATTCTGCCTCTATAGTAGACAAAGCGACTACAACCTACCACTTACTCATCCAACTCACTGCACCACCATTCAACATGAAAATATATCCACTAGTGGATCTTCTATTGTTAATGTCCCCTGCCCAATCAGAATCCACATAGCCTTGAATACTGAGAGTCCTCTGTGATTCAACCAAGTTTCCATGGTAACACAAAGCATATTCTGAAGTACCCTTCAAATATCTAAACACTCTCTTCATAGCATCCCAATGTGTCCTACCAGGATTAGTCATAAACTGACTAAGTACTCCCACTGCTTGGGCAATGTCTGGCCTTGTACAGACCATTGCATACATTAGACTCCCAACTGCACTAGCATAAGGTACACTGGTCATGTATTCCATCTCAGTAGGAGATTTTGGATAGACTTCAACACATAGCTTTGTTCCCTGCAAAACTAGAACAACTAGCTGCTTACAATAATTCATGCAAAATCTCTCTAGAACAGTCTTGATATACTTACTCTGACTAAGCCAATTTTTTCTACTATTCCTATCCTTGGTTATTTCCATTCCCATAATATACCTTGTTGCACCAAGATCTTTCATTTCGAACTTTCTAGACAACTGAGACTTAAGATCAGAAATCATTAACTTACTATTGCCTATGAACAACATACCATCAACATAGAGAGCAATAATAAGAACTCGATCACTTTCAGCTTTGAAATACACACAATGATCAGATTTTGATCTTACAAATCCCAATGACAAAATAAAAGTGTCAAACTTCTGGTACCACATTCTAGGAGATTGCTTTAATCCATACAGAGATTTTTCAAACTTGCAAACTAGTTTTTCTTTACCTTTCTCCACAAAGTGCTTAGGCTGGGACATATAAATTTCTTCTTCAAGATCACCATGAAGAAATGTTTTCTTCACATCCATCTGTTCAACCTCTAAGTCATATGCTGCTGCAAGTGACAAAAGAAATCCGATGATAGATGTCAGCTTAGCTACAGGAGAAAAAATTTCTCCATAATCAATTCCCTCTACCTGGGAATAACCCTTCGCAACCAACCTCGCCTTATATTTTTCCACACTACCATCTAGACCTATTTTCTTTTTAAATACCTATTTGCAACCCACAGCTTTTCTTCCTTCAAGCAAGGGCACCAAACTCCAAGTATCATTCTTTTCTAATGATGCCATTTCTTCATTCATGGCTTCCAACCAAGAGTTTGAATTAAACATTCTAAATGCCTCTTTCATAGTCCTAGGCTCATCAGTGTTAGAAATTAAAGCATAGGCACAAGTAGAATCTATCAAAGAAAACCCATACCTATAAGGTTGCTTTCTTTCATGAGTTGACCTCCTCACTTGCTGAGGTTGAGGTTGTTCTTCTTCATCAAAACTCTCAAAACTACTTGAGTTGTCCTTAGTTTCAGGTACATTTTGAATTTTTAATTCCTCTTTATCTAGTGTCAGAGGAATTTCAAAAAGATCCTTTTTGTTTTTTGATTTTGTCTCTAACTACAGATCTAAGGTAGAAGGCTTCAACTCATGAAAGATAACGCTTTTGTTGTATAGAACCTTCTCTATATCAAGATTCCAAAGCTTGTATCCTTTTATGCTAGCACTATAACCAATAAAAGTACATTTGACAACCATTTTCTCCAATTTAGATCTTTTCTCATTCGACACATGTGCATATGCCTCACAGCATAAGACTCAAATGTGTCTTAGAGAGGGCTTCTTACCAAACCATGCTTCCAAATATGTTTTGTCAACAAGAGCAGAATTAGGAGAACAGTTTATCAAGTAGCATGCTATAGCAACTACCTCAACCAAAAAATTCTCCTCCAAGCCAGAACTACTCATCATACTTTGTGCTCTTTCCATCATTGTCCTATTGAACCTTTCTACAACTCCATTTTGCTGCAGAGTGTAAGGTGTAGTTTTATGTCTTTTAATCCCATGATCTTTACAGTACCTCTCAAATTCATCAGAACAAAATTCACTGCCATAAGCAGTCCTTAAACATTTTATTTTTCTTCCAGTCTAATTTTCTACAAGGTTTTTAAATTCCTTAAACCAACTCAACACTTCTTATTTACTTTTCAAAAAATAGAAAAATTCCCTTCTTGAATAATCATCAATAAACAATACATAGTACCTTGACTTAGACAAAGAAGGAACATTCACTAGACCAAAAACATTAGAATGAATGTAATCAAGTAAATTAGAAGACTTGTGAGGATTGAAGTAAAATGAAACACGGTGTTGTTTACCATATATACAATGTTCACAAAACTCGAATTCGATGTTACAATCATCAAGCACCTCAACTAGGTTTTTATTATTCAAGTTTTTTAAACCTTTCTCTCCAATGTGGCCTAGCCTATGATGCCAGAGCATTGTCTTTTCTACTAGAAGTTTAACTTCCATAGAGTTTACACCATCAGGAACTTTTTCCTCTTTTCCTCCATGAGTAGCTTTCTGTGACTTTACAGAGACACTATTGCTTTGAATAGCATGTGCATCCAGCTTATACAAGGTACCAATAAGAGTACCCCTTGCTAGCACCATTGAGCTCTAGTCATCTTACAGCCATTTCCAGAGAATGTGACTTGCACTCCAATATCATTCAGCTTACTAACAAAAAGTAGATTTCGAGCCAAACCTGGTATATGCATTACATCATTGATTCACTTTACTCTTCCATCAGTGAATTGAATTTTGACTCTTCCACGGCCAACAATTTCCAAAGATGAATCACTTGCCAAATACACCTTTCCACCATCGTATTTTTCATACTTCATGAACCAGTCTCTATGAGATGTCATGTGGAAAGATGCTCTAGAATCAATTAGCCAGACATCATCTGATGCCTGTGTAGCCAAGACTGCAATGAAGGCATCTGCATCACTCTGAGAAGAATCATTATCAAAAGAATTCTTCTTCTTCTTCTTTTTCTCCTCTTTACAATCCTTTTGGACATGACCAGGTTTCCCACAATTCCAACACTTCACCTTGGACTTCTTGCCTTGGAGGAGACTTTGATCTCCCTTCTGATTTGGATTTAGACTTCTTGTCGTTCTTCTTTCCTTTTTCTTTTGATCTTCCTCTAACAGCAAGAGCCTCCTTCGCCATCTCAGAATATTTTCTTCTCATCTCTTCTGATAACAAAGAAGCAACAACATCTTCCATCTTAAAAGTGGATATTGTACTCCCAATAGCCATCACCAGGTGATCCCAAGAATCTAGCAAAGAACATAATAATAGCATACAGTGATCTTCTTCATCAATCTTCACACCCACAGATGTTAATTTACAATTAGCATGTTGAATACGTTTAAATGATCAGAAATAGACCCTCCTTCCTGCATTCTCAAAGAGTAGAGCTTCTTCCTCAAGAACAATTTATTCACCAAGGATTTTCCCTGATAAATAGTTGCTAGTCTTTTCCATAAGGAAGATGTAATCTTTTCTTCATGAACATTCAGGAGAATAGAGTCTGCTAAACAGAGCCTTATAAACCCCTTTTATTTTCTATCTGTAAGGTCCCAATCCTCATGCTTCATGCCTGTAGGCTTCGTTCCAGACATAGTAATCCAAAGATCACGATCAACCAATAGATCTTCTATTTTAAGTTTCCACAACTCAAAATTACTGCCATTGAATTTCTCAATTTCAATCTTTCCTGATGTCCTTGCCATCTTAACCTATAATTTGAATCACAAAACTTCTACAAGACTCCCACTAAAACAAAATTGACACAAAAAACCCAACATACCCACAAGGATAACACAATTGGCCAGGCTCTAATACCACTTCTAAGGAAAGCTAAGGTGCGGGAACAACTCTCCTAACGTCAAAGCCTCAAGAAAGAATGCAGAGGTGCTTTTAAATTTTCAATTATATTCCAATTAAGATACACTTCAAAGAAATAACAGAAACAAAGAAATGACCATACACACATGAACACAATATTTACATGGGAAAACCCTTACGGGAGAAAAACCCACCACACCAACAAAAACCCCTTTGTATTATAGTAATGAAATTACATACAGAGTATGGGCTTCACTCTGTGATGTCAAATTATAGAAGCATACACAATTATCAACCTTGTATAGAACATTCAAGTTATAATGCTCTCAAAATTGAATTCACACTGATTACTCAACTATTCATCGAACTGTTCATCCCACTGATCATCCAACTGAACATCATCAGTTATCTCTAAGTATATCCATGTTATCCCTGGTCTATTGAACTTCCTCACAAGAACGGACACAATAGTCTAACTTCCAATGGTTCCCATTCTGCTCCTTGATTGGTCGAAGTCACACCACGTAGGATAGCCTTCCAATCAGTCAAGGCATTCAAACAATGTTCACATGTCAGTGATACACTAGCCGTGTCTCCCCGATGCAACAAATCCCAACCATCGATATCGCCCAGAGTCATCACCTTCAGCAAGAGGTTACACTAAATTCAAAAGCAGTCAACAAGACAAACCATATCACTAAGACATAATATCGATGACCACCACATGTAGCGCTATTCAGAAAGACTATCACTATTCGGTGAGAGGTCATACTAATGTTCAAAAGTCACATAGACATCAGCATTCACATCGGCGAGACTATCTCTATTCGCCAAGAGATCATACCAAGACAACCATGTTACTCTAAAATTTCCTACTGTCGGCAAGATTTCATCCATCGCTGAGAGTTCTTACCGAATCCTCCATGTTACCCCGAGACCACCTTTCGCCAAGAGTCATATCGCCAATACCTAAAGCATCGGCAAGACAAACATTTGTCGCCAAGAGTTCTTACTGAACCCTTATGTTACCCTAATGACTCCAAATGTATAACTATCGACGAGACATCTCACATTTCTAAGACTTCATACCGAAAGAAAACCTTTTGGCCAAGAGTCTCCTGATAACTGTAGTCACCATGAGTCTCCTCGACATCTTCTAGGAACCAAACCGTTGGCCAGACCAACCCACTCAGCAGAGGGTTACATCGAAAACCACAAGTCACAGTGATAGCTCTAGTCGATAAGACATCATCAAGGTCTCGGCAACCTGAACATTTCACAAGGTTGCACAACTGCTAGTCGGCTAGACAATAAGGATGTCACACCGACTTGGCTCTTTCAGAGGTTTCAACCTATGAGATTGAGGCACATAATTCCAACAAATAGGGTGTACGAAAGACCTAGGGAAAAATAATTTATTGCAATAAAAATTTAGGTGCATGAATGATAAAAGGTTAAGTTTCTATTCCTCATTTGTCACATTGCATTTTGAGTAGAACAAGGTTGAAGAGATCTGCAAGAGAATTTTTTTGAAATACAAGTCTAAACGTGATTCAACAAACAAACCCTAATCCACATGAAAGGTATTTTCTATAGAACTTTTGAACTTAAAATTTCTGGAAATGGAAACTCTATTAGTCGTTGATATTAAGGATAGACCCCACCCAAAATTCAAGTGGCACCTATTCAAATCCATTGAGATGGAACCATTAGGTGCATTTTCCTCCGCTCCATATGGAATTTTTCACATTGAATATATTAGGGAATATGTTCATGTGAATGTTGAGAAGTTAGGAAGATCCTAGTTGTTAAAAATCTGTACAAAAATCACATTATGGGAGAAGATCTTTGTGTAAGACCTGAATTCAAGACTTTGGAGGAGAAGAAGTTCACATAAATTGTGAAGTTTCTCATGTTCGATGAAAATGAATGGGTCTGATACATACTAAGTCAAGTGCACACCAAGTTCATGTGGTTAAATCATCCCTTCAAGATCACAAGAGAATCTATAAGCATTGTTACTGGTCTACATTCATTTGGTGGGTTGCCCACATTGAAATTTGTGAAGAACTAGATAGTCATTAAGGCAACCAATTCCACTTTTGACAAAAGAGCCATGACAACTAATTACATCATTTAATTGGATGTAAAATTTTCTTCTATGGTTATTGAATATAAAATTTATCACTCTAGTTGGGATAACTCTATATCTAATACTACAATCTATGCAGCTTATCAAATGATCAAGGAAAATGTAGAATATGACTTATGCAAGTTACTCCATAGCTAGCTAATTGAAAATCTTGGTAAAATCAAGAAGTACAAGAAGAACTCTTTCAAGTATGGAAATTTTTTGTTGTGTCTATTTTCCTATTTCATGAATGAAGTTTTGAGAGTTGGTAAAGTGCAATGGGAAGGTGACAGACCGGTAGCTATTCAAATTAGAGACATCTTATATGGAATTGGTAATAGTAAAGCAAGGAAAACTATTATCCGAGGTTACTTCAAAAGCTTCTATAATGAAATGCAAGATAGGGAAAGGATTCCTAACTCTATTGTGGAAAAATATAAGGACACTATTTTCTTCATGGTTGATATTGATCAGTGTTTGATGGAAGCAACAGAACCTAGAACAGTTTGGATAATTCCTATGGGATATGAGGTTGAAGAACACATTTTGGAGTTGTATGCCCAACACTTGTTGAGTAAATCTCAGGATTTGACAGAAGAAAGGTTTGGTACCTTTGAAGAGAAGAATATGAAAGTGTATACAGAACTGAAGAAGCCTATGAAAGTTTGAAGAGTGAGAAAGTAAGTTGAAGCTTTTTTCAGTTGAAGCAATGAGGGAAGAAAGGAAGAAAAGAGAACAAGCTGAAAGAGGGGATCCTACTAGAATTGAGTCAGCTAGTCAGCAACATCCTCTGCCAGATCTAGATCTACAAGAATCTCCTCACTCTCATCCAATCCTACAAAGAAATCACGACCAGTAAAAACCCAAGTCAAGACATTCGGAAGGGAAGGAAAGAGGAAAATCATAAGAGTCTATGTTGCTATTGAAGATGATAAAGAAATGGAATCAGATGAAGAAGTAAGAGAAATCAAGTAGAAGGGCACAAAAGCATCAAAATTCTCCAAGGACAAGCCCTCCAGTGAAGGAAAAGCAAAGAAAAAGGTGAAATTTGATAGATCTGGTATGAATGTAGAGGAAGTGGAAAATGGTTTAATTAAGGATGGTAATCTCAAACCACTATCTGAATGGTATCACTTTTGATAGTGTCGATCAGAGAACTCTTGAAGAAGCCACAATAAAATATTTGAATATTTTCAATATGACTCTCACAGAAATAATGTCAGAGTTACCTAAAGGGTTATATGAAGTCTTGGAAATGACGAGAGTAAATGCAATAACTAAAGAAGAAAAAATGAGAGAACACATACTTGTCAATCTATGTCTAGTAATATCAATAGAAGAAATGAAGAAAATCCTCTCTAATGTTAAAAAGGATTTTAAGAGAAAAACAAGGGTGAATAAGCTTATGATTGGGTAGACTAAAAAAGTAGCAAGACATTGAGAAAATTCTTAAGGCAGTTCTATTCAAGAACAAATATAACACTCAAGCTGTTTGGGCTAACACTGAAGAAGTGAAAGAAGACACATTTGAGGACACTCAGAATCCTCTAGATATGCAAGATACTAAAATTTCCATGGAGACTGAAGCTCCTAAAGATATGTCAGCGGAAGAAACAGAGATTCCCAAAACCAAGCAAGAATCTATGATTGAAGAAAAGAAGGTTGAGGCAAAGGAGATTTCTATGGAAGCAAGAGACATTGCAAAGGCAGTAAAGAAGTTTTTAGAAGAACAACAAGAGGAGTTTGACACTGAATTGGTTGAAGGTCCTATCAACTAGGCCACTCTACCTCCTATTCTGAAGTTGAAGGTAGCATCATTTACTCAGACCAAGGAAAGGGAGGAGATATTGAAATCTCACATTGAGGACACTGAGCTGCTAAGTCTTGCATCTGGTATCTTGGAGAAGATCATGCCCACACATGGAAAGGACTCATTTGATTCTCCCTCTTGTCAGCTGAAGAGACTTATCAACTCTATAAGTACTCACTTTGTGTCTTTTGAAAAGTCAGTTGAGGATAAGGTCTGGAAAGAATTTGATGCAAATAGGTTCAATAGAATGAAGAGTATGATTTCTAATGATAAATCCTTATTAGCTACCTGTGAAAATAACATTCAAGGTGAATTATTTGAGGGTGGAAATATCTACAATTCATGCTTATCCCTGCCAAAATTCACTAAGGTCATTGAGAAGAAACTTAAGGAATATCAGAAACAATTAGCATATATTTCTCAAACCTTTGATCATCTAACCGTTTTTGTGAATAAGCAAGAAGGTCAAGTCATATCCCTTCTTGACAAAATTAAAAGTTTGAAGCATGAAAAATATAGAATTATTGAAAGGGTATGTGAGCTTAGAGGACTAATTGGTCCTAACATGGAGACAATGCTTAGTTCATTGAAGGAAGCACAGAATGCTATGGTTGTCAATGATCCAGAAAATCTTGAGTCAGCAGAGATAAAAACCTACCTATTATGTAGTCACATGACCTTTTTTTAGAGTCTCAAAAATGGTTCGGACACTATTTTAAGCCTTTTGAAGAACAATTTTGTAGACATATTCAAGTCAATGTAAGTTAGAAAAGCATGTTTGTACATACATAGTTTGTTCATAGAAATTTTGTATGATTTTGGTATGTGGATTCCTGTCTTTTCCACTGATGTCAAAGGGGGAGTGTGGGATAGTGAAAAATGTCATATTCATCTCAAGGGAAGTTGTGATTAATTTTTTTTTAAGTTTTGAGGATTGCAGTGTATTCATGTTGGTATTGATTCTAAGACTTAGTCATTTTTCACTAAGTGTTTCCATCAATTCCAAAGGGGGATATTGTTGGAAAGAGACACTACACAAGTCATGTGGTGTTTTCATTGATGGAAACCCTAGTCAGTAATTCTATCCACACCTTAGTATTTGGTTATATCAAAAGTCAGATTGATGGTATGTGTTAATTGTCAAGCTAAAATAGAGCATCTGACATAAATGGTTGACAGGGTGATTGTAGCATGTTACGGATATTCGAGGCATAATTTTTTAAGGTGTTTTGTGTTTGAGGATGTTGTTTTGGGTCCTTGCTATGTCTTGGTCGAAATTGGTTGATTCACATTGATAATTATTTATGGATTGAGCCAACATTTTGTACATGTTTTATATTTTGTTGAAGTTGACATGTAGTTGTTCTAATCTCTAGTTGTGGATACATATAATCAATTATTCATATCATTTTGATATTCAATAACACATGATGTGAAATTCGGAAGGATTATAGATCAATTGTGTGTAGTTTCACTTGCGCAGAACAAAGATTGGTAATTCAGATTAAAGCAAAAAAAGTCTTAAGAGCAGAATTAGACAGAATGTGAAGAATGTGATTAATGTGCTTAACTACAACTATACTCAAGCATTATCAAATGTTATCTCATAGTTCATACACTCCAGTTTTCTTTTGAATGTGATTGTAAGACAGTGAGACTTCTTTCAGTGGGTAGTAAGCCTTTTGTATTTGAGCAGTGAGCTCTAGGCAGTGTGCCTAAATCCATGTGCATTCCTTTGTAAACACTTATTTTGAGTATACTCATATTGTGGATTAATCTCCACTGTGGTTTTTCCCTTAATAGGGTTTCCACGTAAAAATCCTTGTGTTATGGTGTTGTGGTTGATTGCCTTGTGTTCTTGCATCTTTGTTTTTTGGTTCAATGCTATAAGTGGTTTAAAGATCAAGTTAATAAAGTTAAATTTTGTAGAACACTAATTCACCCCCCTCCCCTCTTAGTGTTTCTTGATTCCAACAATATTAGTAGCTAGTTACATGCATTTCAATGAGATGGATCACTTACCATATGGACACTCTTGCATTCCTATTTTGTGGAAGCAAACTTTCATTTTCATTTGATCAAAGACTATTGATACTTGTATTTTCAACTTGCATAGATTACATGTTGAGTAGTTTCATTAGGGTTACTCATGTAGATTCATGTACCAAATTTGTATCTTTGAGTTCCAAATGTTTGTGATTGTTTTTCATCTAATTTGAGTAGTGACATTGGGGAAACACATGTAGATTATTGTGTCTCTTGAACAATGTTTCTCACACTATTTGGTACCTATATTTTTGACTTGCATCTTGCATGTTGAGTAGTGTTGTTGGGGTGACTCATGTAGATTCATTTACCATCTTTATCTTCAACTTCAAGATGTTTGCATTTGTTTTCCATTTGATTCAAGTAGTACTGTTGGTGGCACTCATGAAAATTATTTTCTTGATCCTAATATTTGTATCTTTGAATTCTAGACGTTTTCCTTGTTTTCCATCTGATTCAAGTAAGGTCATTGTGGGCACTCATGCAAATTATTGTTATCTTGATCATGATCATCATTTTTTTTAGAGGAGGTTCTTCATTTGAGTAGCATATTAGTCATCTTTTAACAACAATCTATATATTCTTCATGCTTCAACAATGTTCTACATGTTCCTCTATTTTTTGGGACATTGTTTTAGTTGGGCGCTTCTTAGTCCTTCATTTTAATTTGAAGGATTCTTCATTCCTTCATTCACCTTTCTCTCTTTTGGAGAGGAGTTTTCTCCTTTTCTCCAATTTTGAGAGATCTTTTGTTTGTACATGGTACCTCACTAAGCCTTATTTTCTAGGATCCTTCATGCATTCTATTTTCAAGGTTTTTAGCTACTCCCTAAGTTAATATTAAGGAGGGGTGTTAGAGTAATCATGCATTAAATAATAATTAATTAATACTTAATTAATCAGTAGTCTAATTTATTCTCATGCACTTAAGCTAAACTTAGGAGTGCTTTTATTCTTTTATTAGTTTCTCAAGCTAATATTAGATCATGTTATCTCATTGCATGACATTTTAACACTTTTCATGATTTAATCCCTTTCTTAGTTAGGGTTTTTCTCTAAGCACTAAACCCTCATTGTATTATCAATCTGGAGATTTCCTCTCAAAGGTTGAACCTTTGAGGACTTTTTCTTTCCTTGAAGATTCTTGAGGTTCATTTTGTAGCTTTTTCTTAAATTGAGGAATATTGTATGTATTGTTTGTAGATCTCTTGTGTGGAAGGTGTCTTTGTTTGTTGTTTGATCCTATGGCTCATTTTTTTCACAATTTTAACACTATCTTCAAGAAGTTGTCACTATAAAGCATGACCATTTCAAATTTCATGAATGAAATTAATAGGAATATTTTCCATGATCTCATGCATAATTTTAGCAAAAGAATTAGGACAATACTAGTCCAAAATTCATAGGAATTGGAAGTATAAGTATTACAAAATAATTGAAGTTAAAATATTGTAGACCTAGTTGTTAAACTTAATCAATATTATTTTACTATCAATGATGACAACGAAACTATGTAAAAATATACACAACTAAATAGATGTCTACACAACTACATTCTCATCTAAAGGAAAACCTTTTAAAATATTATAAAAATAAATGTGTATAATAAACTAAACATAGAAAATATATCTAAATATATGACACATACCTAAAACATAAAAATACAAAAGTGGTTGGAATTTGGATTAGGAAAAGGGCTAACGTTGGGCTAAACAAGTCCTAAAAGATATGTTATGAGGATGACCATTAAAATAAGCACAATGTGTAAGAAAATGTAGGATGCGCAATTGTAAGAAAACTCACTACCTAAGATGTTTTGTAGGTATGAGGAATGATGAATGAGTATGAAAGAATCCTTTAAAACTTGATGTCATCTAGTGGGATTGAAGAGCATGAGAGATTTAGATGATCCCAAATAAGGGTGCTAATGTTTCTTTTATAGAGTAAAGTTCTAACCAGTAGAAAACCCACCAGGATGAGTGTTTAGTGTTTTAAAGGAATCTAAATTCAAATTTAAACTAGATACTAACATGGAAGGGTACTTATGTCCTTGAAGAATTACTATTATAGATTTGAGGAATGAGTTGGTAATAGTGATGAGACAATAAATTATCATAGATAACACACACTTAGCGAGTTTTATAGGTTATGAAACAATCAAAGTGAGCACTAAACATGATCCTAAGACTGTGAGCACCAAAATCAGTGCAAATATTAAGGTAAAAATCTTGTGAAGTATATAATTATTTACCTTCCTATTAGCTAGCACCTATTATGCCAATAATGGTTTCAAAATAACTCTATATAAGAAATGACTTGTATGTAATTTTCATAATAAGGTGAATAATAAAAGTTTATTCCCTTTTTTTCTTAATTTTCTTTTTCTCTTGTGTGAAGATATTTATGGAAGATTTATTAGTTTAAAGGATTCTAAGCATAAGAATACTTCTAGATTTCTATATAGGTTTTATTCTATTCATTTTATATAGTCTCATGTACTTGTTGATATTTAAATTTAGTCTAACCTCCTTTGTACTTTTTTGAACTAAACAAATGTGGTTCCTATTGACAAACATCTTGGGTATTTTTTGTAAGAGGACTGAAATATGGAACTTAAAATCCAAGTCAAACTCCTTTGTCAACTTAGTAAGATAGAAGACACACAGTAAATTCTCTAAATAATAAAGTAGTACATTTGTAAGTGATTATGCAATGCCTAATGTAGCTACTTGATAATACATTGGATGGGGTCTTTTGATAAATAAATATTTCTCACTAATATCCTAGGACTTGTCCTTAAATGGAAGATCCTAGGCACACAATTTGAAATGCTTTGAGAAACAAAATGATCTTAGAAGTAACCAAATTTTTGAAATGTTAACTTTATGAATAATAATTTTTAAAATTTTAAAAGTATAGGTGACCTAACTACACATGTTGATCTTCTAGGAAATAATTTTTTCCAACAATCCAATCTAGGAGGAGAAAATTCATAAAAATCTAGACAAGTCTAATTCTATAACAAAAGATAAATAGAGAACTAGAGGATAAACATAATAACCATTTTTTTCTTTGCATCTACATTTTCATATATTAAATTTACCCATATTTATAAGTTTTAAATTAAGTTTGTTAATAAAAAGTTGCTAGGAAGTTTTGTATAGACTCCAAATATTTTTTATAAAATTTCTTAAGAAATTTTTTTAAGTATAGAGTTACTTCCACATCAATATTAAGTTGTAAGAAAATAGGCCTATCACTTTCACATTTCAAGAGAGGTATTTTCATGGGACCTAACAAAGTCATATTATTTGCTAACTAATATCTATAGACAAATATGAATAAAGTAAAAAAAAATAGTCACCTATTTAGTGCAAGTAAAGGTGATGATATAAATTTTATCTAGTCGATATACTATAAAACCTACTTTTTGATTCATGGTGTTCATTTCAATTCAAAATTAGTAAATTCAAATGTTAATGTTGTGTGTGGTCTTTCATTTTCATTTTAGTTGCTATTGAACCATCTTTGATCAAGTAAAAAAAAAAATTTCTAGTAGAAATTACAAATACTAGTTATTGGATTTTACGTTTGTTTAGAAAACATAGAGGTGGGAATCTCCTTATTCACAAGATTTAAATATTTGTGGTTATTCACATCACAATCTCTTCTACTTAAGTCTTTCTCCTATCAAATTTCTATCTTGAGTGAAATAGCAATGCAACACAACAATTGCATGGAATAGAATAGTTTTATTTTTTTTCCCTCCTCTACTTTGATTCCTTGTAAGATTATGTGAGATGATTTTAGGCGAACTTTTTTCTCTTTTTATTTAAAGCATTTAATTTACTATAACACTAATACCACTTTATTAGTACTTGCCGTCAAGGCAATACTATTGCAATGAGTTTGAAAAACTTTGTTTAACTGGTTATTAATCAATTATATTTTAGTATTTTAGATTTTATTTAGAAGACTTTATTTTTTCTAAAGTCAACATTCAAATTTTTTAATTTTACGAGTTTTCAAAAATATTTTTCGTCAATATAATTGGTTGAAAATCTTTGTATGTTATTGACGAATTTGGCCGAATCTTAAAAATTAGCCTATTTTTCTGCAATTTTTTTGGGCATGTTTTGATGATAGTTCTTACCGGAGAAATCCTCTTACTTTATTTTAATACAACTGTCTTTTATTTTGGATAAGAATTGGGAGAGCAGTTATGGAAGTAAATTAATGATGCTCTGTCAAAACTGGATATCCTAAAAGTTTTCGGCAATGTATGGAGTATACAGAATGCACTACCCCTGTCCGTAATTGTCATACTCCTGAAAAAACAAATTTTACTGCCAACGGGTCATTTTTGTAGTAGTTTGTTTGAATTTTATATTATTTATATTAGATTGTTTATTTTTTTCAATTTCATATCTATTTTTTATAAAAATATAAATTAAAAATAAAATGTAAAGTAAAAGTTTATATAATATATTTTTAAAAATACATAAAAATAAATATAAAATTAAAAAAATTTAAATTTATTCAGAAAAGAGTATATCATTTTATTTAAATATTTGTATTTACAATTAAATAATAAATTTTAAGAGATATTATTGTTAATTATATAATTTAGTATATTAAAATTTATTATGAAATAAAGTAAAATAATATTACTTAAATATAAATTAGCTTTAAATTAAATAAACTGATTATTTTTTATTTTTATAAATTATTTACTTAGACATTTAAAATTTATTATTAACTAATTTTTAATATTATTTTAAATTACTAATATTATTTTAGATTATAAAATATGTAATATTATGTTTTTAAAGGACCCACCACTAATTTTTTAACTATGTCTTCTCTTCCTCATTTGAAGCAAACTAGAATTACCGCCAACTTTGGCTGTTTGATTTGGGGTTGTTTTATTTAGCAGATGCTTCAAATGCCGCCAAGTCGTTGGGATAAGCACATAGTTTTTTCTTTTCCTTTCCCTTTTTGGCTTCCTTTATTTTCCAATGAATATACGTTGATTATACTCATCTTTAATTTTGTAAATCTAATTTTTTCTTTATTTCCACTTCACTAAAACATTTTAATAATTTCATTTTGATATTTCACGAAGTCCAATCTTCTGGCTCTTCAATGTGTATATATGCTCCATATCTGTGACTCTAAATGGTTATTTTTGAAAAAACTAAAAAACAGTTATTCGTAGATAAATGAATTTAATCAAAAAAAGATTTTATAAAAATATTATATTTGATAACTTGTTAAATTATTATATATCTTTTTTTTACTAACATTTAAAATCATATTTTATAATCTATCATAAAAAAGAATTAAAAAAAATTGATTATTTGATAATATTAGAAAAAATAAAATAGTATCATATAACCATCATTGCAAAGCACTGAAATGTGAGATCGAAATAATATGATTTATTGGTGAGGCTCTTGAACAAATATTATTGTACTTCAAAGTTGAAATTTTATTTAAAGGTTTATTTTTCTAGGATGATTTTTCAAATAAAATACAAGTAGTCCTTCCTCTTAATATAGTGATTAACATTGGATTTTTTTTTATTGGAAGAAAGAATATATTAATAATAAAAAATAATATACAAAATGAAGTGGAACTCCATGGTCTTTGATCATTTATATTATAATATATTTTTTTATAAATAAAATAATTTAAATAAATATAAATATATAAATAACATAAAATAGTTTTCAAGTAAAAATAATAATTTGAGATTATATTTTTTAGTGTTTCTTGACAGATATGTTTAATATATACATTCTAATAATTAAAATTAATTTAAAATTTATAGATTCATGAGCTTTTAATGTAAGTATTCATGTTTGATAAATTATTTCACATTGACCTTTTCATTGTATTTGTTGTTGGTCATTTCATTTTTATGTCAAGAGACATTTAACAATATTGATAACAAGTCTCATGCCATGATTGTGTACATAAAACATTAAGTTAAATTTTATAATCATTTACACATCAAATAATTAATATTTAATAATAAACATAATATTAGTGATGTAATGAAACAAAAGAAACAATGATCAAAACTTAAATACTATAATTACAAAAATTATACATTTAATTTTATTCACATTAACAAAATTGATATTTAATTTAATTAAAATTTAAAATATTATAATTATAATTATTATAATACTACAAAAAGCAAGTACTAGCCACTACGTGGCACTTGTTTATATATTATCTTTCAATTATTTTAAGTGGGAATTTCTTAGACATATTTTTTAATAATATTTTTAATTACATAATTAATTATAAAATCTTAAAAATTGAATAATATATTTTTTTTTAAATAAAAAATTAATTGATATTAAATAATTATATCTTAAAAATATATATAACATACAAAATTATATAATTCTAATGAAAATTTTTTACTCTTCACTAATTTCTTTTTATCAATCTAACCTTATATATTTAATATCATTCAATTGAAAAAATAATATGAATTTGGTATGACTGCCCCAACACCCCCACTCGACCTCAAAAAAATAAAATAAAAATCAAATTAATATTATAAATGTAAAGAAAAATATATATATTAGATTCGATTCCACATGATTTTAACAAAAAGAGACCACCCGGAAAATAATCAGTGTCTTTCACGTTGAAAGCAGAACTAAACATTAAATTAATTGTCTCGGTAAAATGTCCTTTTCAAATTATTAAATTTATTACTTTGACCGCATTGAAAATGAATGGCACTATAAAAGAATCAGCCGTGATTAATTCTCTTGTTGCGTCCGAGTTACGTTTTAAATGAATTAGGTAGTTTTGGATGTACGCTCATAACAATGAAAAACGAAGATGAAAGGAAATGTACATGTCACATGTGCTTTAGACTTTTTAAGAATCGACCAGACAGCCGGCCTAGGGGCGCAAATTATATATTAATTCCACGAAAGGCCCATCGGCCCTAGCACATAATGATTCCATGAAATGAAATTTTTTAATTCTATATTAGTTAGAGTGGACAGCTGTAAAGATTCCAAAGAGATAAGGAATCAATCATAATCAGTAATTTGTTTCTATCTTCTATCTCCAATTTTTAGAGGAGTTTCATCATAAATTTTTTTGAGATGTTCATCTTTGCACTAAATTAGGTGAAGGTAGTGTGGATTTTGCTAATGGTCTCATTAGTTATGTTGAGGAGCATTAAATCTTCAAAGTATTGTAAGGGTAAGGAGGGAAGCCTTATCCAAATAAAAGTATATCTAAAGATTATATTTGAGATTCAAAGGTTAGGTATGAGAGTCTAATGCATATGAAATCATATGGATTACATTTTAAAATGATTTTTTTTTCTTAATGAATTGAATTTTAGAATTAAAAATTACAATTGCATAGGTGAATGTAAATTTCATTTTATATATATTATTTTAATTTCTATAAAATTTATTCATGTAGTTTAGTCTATTTCAGTCACAATTTCATGAACTTGCATTTAATCACATGTTCTAATAGAAAATCTTCATGCTTACCCATCTTATAATTCACGTTGATTTTAGGAAATATATAATTGTATAAAAAATGGATAAAAGTTCTTGTTAGCATCGCTCTTTGAATATGCCAATCCTATTTTATGCATCATGTGTTTATGAATATTTTGTACTTGTCTATATTCTGTGAATTACATTCAATTTACTCGTAGTACATTGTAAGTACCTAGTGAGTAAACATTTGGCGTCATTGGCTAAGTGAACTTAGGGAAATCACCTGGCAATAGAATGGTGTCGTGATGCGTCGGCCAACAAAGGAACCTGTACAAGCAAACAAGGAACGAGAAGATGACTTGATACATTACCTTGTCACTTTGTGGGATATATTGTTGAGGGAGCACGTACAGAGGGAGGCTCTCAACCGAGAGATCCCCCAGTCAATCATCTAGGATAGATTGCACGTCAACCCAGAGGTCGACCATCTCCTCAACCAACTGTCAAGGTTGCTAGTAGGCCATTACATCATTCTGCAAGATCTTCGGGTGGAGAGTGACCAAGAGCATCGAAGACAACATATACTACAACAATATGAGGAAAGGACAAAGCGGGAGGAAGAGGAACATAACACCAATTGAAGATGTACTCCGGACAATCAATGGTCATATTCCCAATAATTAATGCATGTACAACCCAATAAGGACAAGAGTTGAGTACCAAGCAGGCAAGAAACATTGGAAGAAAAGGTATGAAAATCACTCATATTCAGGGAACAAGAAACCTGACAGAGAAGACTAAAACAAATTGTTGAAGAAACTAATGAAGACATTAATGAAGTAAACCAATTTGTTGCTAAAGTACACCAAAACCTTGTCAAGCAAAGTGATGAAGGACCTTTCAGGACACCGTCTATAGAAAACAAAGAAAAACTAAAAAATGATGAAAATGAACTTCTAAAAGAACTTGAAAATAGTATAAACCACATTCAAGAGTTGTCCATATTAGATAACGAGGGACCAAGGATTGGAGGATTCGAGCCGAAGACCCTAGGGCAGAGGGAGTACTAGGGATTGAATGAAATTAATAGGAATATTTTCCATGATCTCATGCATAATTTTAGCAAAAGAATTAGGACAATACTAGTCCAAAATTCATAGGAGTTGGAAGAATAGGTATTAAAAAATAATTGAAGTTAAAATATTGTAGACCTAGTTGTTAAACCTAATCAATATTATTTTACTATCAATGATGACAACAAAACAGATGTAAAAATATACACAACTACATTCTCATCTAAAGGAAAAACCTTTTAAAATATTATAAAAATTAATGTGCATAATAAACTAAACATAGAAAAAATATCTAAATCTGTGACACATACCTAAAACATAAAAATACAAAAGTGGTTGGAATTTGGATTAGGAAAAGGGCTAAGGTTGGGCTAAACAAGTCTTAAAAGATATGTTATGAGGATGATTATTAAAATGAGCACAATGTGTAAGAAAATCTAGGATACACAATTGTAAGAAAACTCACTACCTAAGATGTTTTGTAGGTATGAGGAATGATGAATGAGTATGAGAGAATCCTTTAAAACTTGGTGTCATCTAGTAGGATTGAAGAGCATGAGAGATTTAGATGATCCCAAATAAGGGTGCTAATGTTTCTTTTATAGAGTAACTAACCACTGGAAAACCTGCTAGGATGAGTGTTTAGTGTTTTAAAGGAATCTAAATTCAAATTTAAACTAGATACTAGCATGGAAGGGTACTTATGGCCTTGAAGAATTACTAATATAGATTTGAGGAATGAGTTGGTAATAGTGAGGAGACAATAAATTATCATAGATAGCACACACTTAGCGAGTTTTATAGGTTATGAAACAATCAAAGTGAGCACTAAACATGATCCTAAGACTGTGAGCACCAAAATGAGTGCAAAAATTAAGGTAAAAATCTTGTGAAGTATATAATTATTTACCTTATTATTAGCTAGCACCTATTATTCCAATAATGGTTTCAAAATAAATCTATATAATAAATGACTTGTAAGTAATTTGCATAATAAGGTGAATAATAAAATGTTATTCCCTTTTTTTCTTAATTTTTTTTTTTCTCTTGTGTGAAGATATTTAGGGAAGATTTATTAGTTTAAAGGATTCTAAGACATAAGAATACTTCTAGATTTCTATATAGGTTTTATTTTATTCATTTTAAATATAGTCTTATGTACTTGTCGATATTTAAATTTAGTCTAACCTCTTTTGCACTTGTTTGAACTAGACAAATGTGGTTCCCATTGACAAACACCTTGGGTACTTTTTGTAAGAGGACTGAAATATGAAACTTAAAATCCGATTCAAACTCCTTTGTCAACTTAGTAAGATAGAAGACACACAATAAATTCTCTAAATAATAAAGTAGTACATTTGTAAGTGATGATGCAATGCCTAATGTAGCTACTTGATAATACATTGGATGGGGTCTTTTGATAAATAAATATTTCTCACTAATATCCTAGGACTTGTCCTTAAATGGAAGATCCTAGGCACACAATTTGAAATGCTTTGAGAAACAAGATGATCTTAGAAGTAACCAAATTTTTGAAATGTTAACTTTAGGAATAATAAATTTTAAAGTATAGGCGACCTAACTAAACATGTTGATCTTCTAGGAAATAAATTGTTTTGACAATCCAATCTAGCGAGAAGAAAATCCCTAAGAATCTAGACAAGTCTAATTCTATAACAAAAGATAAATAGAGAACTAGAGGATAAACATAATAACCACTTTTTTCTTTGCATCTACATTTTCATTATTTTCATATATTAAATTTACCCAGATTTATAAGTTTTAAATTAAGTTTGTTAATTAAAAGTTGCTAGGAATTTTTGTATAGACTCCAAATATTTTTTATAAAATTTCTTAAGAAATTTTTTTAAGTATAGAGTTACTTCCACATCAATATTAAGTTGTAAGAAAATAGGCATATTACTTTCACATTTCAAGAGAGGTATTTTCATGGGACCTACCAAAGTCATATTATTTGCTAACTAATATCTATAGTCAAATATGAATATTTAAGTCAAAAAATAGTCACCTATTTAGTGCAAGTAAAGGTGATGACATAAATTTTATCTAGTCGGTATACTATAAAACCTACTTTTTGATTCATGGTGTTCATTTCAATTCAAAATTAGTAGGTCTTTCATTTTCATTTTAGTTGCTATTGAACCATCTTTGATCAAGTAAAAATTAAAATTTCTAGTAGAAATTACAAATACTAGTTATTGGATTTTATGTTTGGTTAGAAAACACATAGGCGGGAATCTCCTCATTCACAAGATTTAAATATTTGTGGTTATTCACATCACAATCTCTTCTACTTAAGTCTTTCTCCTATCAAATTTCTATCTTGAGTGAAATAGCAATGCACCATAAAAATTGCATGGAATAGAATAGTTTTAATTTTTTCCCTCCTCTACTTTGATTCCTTGTAAGATTATGTGAGATAATTTTAGGCGAACTTTTTCTCTTTTTATTTAAAGCATTTAATTTATTATAACACTAATACCACTTTAGTTATATATTGTCTTTCAATTATTTCAAGTGGGAATTTCTTATACATATTTTTTAATAATATTTTTAAAATATTATTTTTAATTACATAATTAATTATAAAATCTTAAAAATTGAATAATATATTTTTTTAAAAATAAAATTAATTGATATTAAATATCTTAAAAAAATATATAACATACAAAATTATATAATTCTAATGAAAATTTTGAATCTTCACTAATTTCTTTTTATCAATCTAAGCTTATATATTTAATATCATTCAATTGAAAAAGTAATATGAATTTGATATGACTGCCCCAACACCCCCACTCGACCTCAAAAAATAAAATATAAATCAAATTAATATTTTTTTTTGTATTGAGGAAATGCATTACAAAGTAAAAAGAGCAGTTAAAAAACTGCAATAAGAGACTGTACCCAAACATGAAACATTACACCATAAAGAGCTGTGCAAACTACCCCAACTCGAAAAAACAAGTCAAGTATACACAGCAGCAACTTAAACCGTTCTAATATGCTGGGATAATACAACAAAGACAAGGAACATGAGCATTAAACATCATGGAAGATAGAACTTATACTCTGGCCAAAAAAAATTCCCTTTTTGCTCAGCAACTATCTAACTTGCAGCTTGATTTGTCCAATCTGATAACTCAAAATAGGATTCTTCAAGGCATCATTCTGAAACAATGAAAATAAGGTAGCAAGACAGAAAAATATATCAGAGTAAAGCCTTAAAAATATAGCTTCCTGATAAACATCATTGGTAGTAAAAACAACTTTGCATCTATTTCTCCATATATGTAACAAAATAACATGTCTCACACAATCAACAACTCGACTATTATAAAGGCCAACCCCAAGAAGAGCTTCTTTCCAGCATAACTTATGAGTGAAAACAACAGAAAAATCATTGAACACAGAATTCCATAGCCTTTTAACCAGCTGACAATTCCAAAAAATATGCTTCATATTTTCATGCCTGTGACAAAATGGGCAGTTAGTTGGCTAGATCATAATACATTTTAGCCTGTCCCCAATGGGTAATTTAAAGTGTAGAATCTTCCAGGCAATTAACTGAGCATTGGCATTAACTTTAGATTTCCAAATTTGAGCAGATAATTTTAACCAAAACTTTTCAGTAAACCTGCACTTCCATTTAGAGTTCAATCACGATTTCAAGGAGAGATTAGGAAGCAGCTGCAAATATATCTTTTTTAGAGGGAAGAATAAGAAGGGGTATGAAGGTAACCATGACCAGTCCTTAAAAAAATTGCAATGAATTGGAGTACAAAGTTTCATAGACAACTCCACCGGCACCAAGGATTGCACAAAGATCAAAAAACCTTTATAATTGTTGCTAAGAATAAACTGATTTTTAACCTCATTCCATGATGACCAACTCATTGAATGGAAGTCCCATAAATTACCAACATTACAGACCCCTTTTTTGAACAAAAAATACGAATGCTTCGGAAAACTTAAAGCAAGGGGTTGTCCATGATAGAGGATATGTTTGTTCCACCAAATAGACGAGGTGGAAAAACTGAAACCGAGTTGCAAGGAATCTTCTCCTCTCCACTTTAGCAAGTGACAAACATTGTGCCAAGCCTTCCAAATAGACTGAAGGGGAAGAGAAGCCTTCATGGAGAAAAATGAAGCATAAATAATTTTGTCTAACCAGCCCACTTGCTGCCATTTTCCTTTAACTAAAGCTTGATTGATCTGATATCGAATGAGAATCTTCCATGGTTCATCTCCTTTAATAGCTCTAATAATCCATTTAGCATCCAAACAAATCCCCTGAGTTCTTGGGTCTATGAGGCCCAATCCTCCTTTATGTTTCGGCTGAGTACAATAAGACCATGAAGTGGATATATATCCTGGGTGACCATCCCACTTTGCCCATAGAAATCTGTGTATAATTTTGACTAAATCCTCATATCCTTTCTTAGAAGGCATCCAACACGAGGAATAATAGACATGTGAAGCAAGGAAAATATTTTTAACCACTTGAATTTTTCCAGCCAAGGAAAGGAATTTATACCCCCAGTTGAAGAGTTTCTGCTTAATTCTATCAAGAAACCAATTCCACATATCACCAACAAACACCCCAATACCGAAGGGAATACCAAGATACCTCATAATTTCTCCATGTTTTACTTGTTTCCACTCTTTGGGAATCCACTGAGGCACATCTCCAGCTTGAACCATTAAGAATTCAGTCTTGTTATGAGCCAGTTTAGAACCTGAAATTTCACAATAAAGCTCCAAAATTTCCATCAGATTGGAGATGTCCTTTTCAGAATTTCGTAAAAAGAGTAAGCTGTCATCAGCATAATGAGAGTTAATAAAAACAACATTGTGAGGGATGGAAACTCCGGCTATGAGATGATGATTAATAGCACTCTGAAGAAGATAACCCAAGGCATCAGTTGTAAGAGCATATAGGTAAGGCGCAAGAGGGCAGCCTTGGCGAATGGATCACTGTAATAAAAAAGGATTAGTCATCATGTTATTGATGATAATTCGAGCATTAGCATCCTGGAAAAGCATTTGAATGTGAGACTGGATTTTAGGCCTGAAACCCAACCATTGTAGCATTTTAATAATAAAGCTCCAACGAATTCTATCATAGGCCTTATCAAAGTCAAGTTTGATTAAAATAGTATTCTGGCATGTTTGTTGAGCCCATTCACAAGTTTCCCAAGCCAACATAAGGTTATCAAGAATATATCTGCCAGCTATAAAACCTGTTTGCTTTGTTCTAACAATCTGTTTCACCACAGGTTTTATTCGAATAGCTAGAGCTTTAGCAATTATTTTATAAGAAGTGTTTAATAAGGTGATAGGGCGCCAACCAAAAATGGAGTCTTCCATATTTCCTTTAGGAAGGAGCTTAATTATACCACCATTAATGTTCGGACCTAGTGAACCTTTGTTAAGGGCCTCCAAATATAAACAATAAAAGTCTTCCTTGATATGTGGCCACATAACCTGGTAGAATTCCATAGGAAGCCCATCGCGGCCCGGACTTTTATGAGGGGCCATAGAGAAAAGAGCATGTTCCAATTCTTCCAATGATAAAGATCTATCAAGATATTGGCTATACCTTGGGTCAATTTTGTTAGGAATATGATCTTTGACAACATCCTCAAGAATTTGTTGAATATCCTCCCATTGGTCATCTTTGAAGAGGTTCTCATAAAAACGTTTGAAAACATTACATATATCAGTGGAGCTCCTTTGTAAGATGTTGAATTCATCCTTAATAGCACCAATTCTTTCTTTTCTATGTTTATAATTGAGATAATTAAAAAGAAAAAAATATATATTATATTCGATCCCACATGATTTTAACAAAGAGAAACCACCCGAAAAAAAAGCAGTGTCTTTCAAGTTGACAGCAGAACTAAACATTAATTTAATTGTCTTGGTAAAATGTCCTTTTCAAATTATTAGTTCCTGCCGGTAGGCAGGTATACTTATGCATTCACCTGGAATGCATTAAACCAGCAGCATGAACGAATCACATTTCGCCATTTAACATATTGCCTATTTTTTTGTATAGTTTGAATTTGGAGAGCTATTTTATATATTGGAAAACTAGCATTTATCTATTTTTCTATTCGTTCGAGTAGCTTTATAAATCATTTCCGTTTAAAAAATTCGGGAAAATGCGAACGCATAAATTGATTGAATAAATTTAAGCAAAGGCATAGTTTAAAAGGTGGCGGCTAGAGGTACGAAATCCATGAATGCAGATTAAATGCATTAAAATATTTGGAAACAACAAGCGCATAAATTGATTAATTAAAATTAAGCAAAGGCATAGTTTATCAAATTGGCAGGTAGACGTACGCGATGCATGAATAAGAGTTAAATGCATTGAATGGCATTTGGCTCGAGGTGAAGGCAGTGGAGTCGCGTCAAGGCCACGCGTAGCTAGGGTACTTTGGTCATTTAATATAGAGTTGAGTTACTTGGTATGCATTTTTGTTACTTTGCGTGTGTTGTTTTTGTCTTCTGTAAGTGGTGTTCTGATGGAGAGTTTTTGCGACTAAGCAGGATATGTTATAGTTGCAGAGTCCAGACCTAGAAACGAGTTATTTGAGGTGATAATTTGGTAATTTTGAGAGTTTCGATACATTAAAACGCTGGAAAGTAAGAGACGGATGGCTTGAGGTCAGAAGAGGTAAGTTTTCATTTTTTAGTCTATTTGATACAAGAAATGCAAGTAGGGTTTCATAGCACTTGAAGGAATTTGTATACTTTGATTATAAATTCATATTTTAAACTACTGTTAGTATTGTTCATTCGAATTTCTTGTTGAAATGCGAAGGTTTCATCTGCGTTTGATAGGAATTATGTAAAAATCCTCTTGTTCATTTTACTGTATGCATGTGAGTCGACAGTGTGTTGCTTTGAGCATTCCCATTGTCATCAAAGCATAAAGGATAGAGGGGTTCTGTTAAAAGTCGTGGTTGTTGTCCTTGTAGGCATAAACCCATATAGTAAACTATATTTAGTATTATCTATTCAAATTCTTTTGTTGAAATGCGAAGGTTTCATCTGCGTTTGATAGGTATTATGTAGAAATCCTCTTGTTCATTTTGATTCATGCATGTGAGCCCTGTACAGTTTGTATTTCTTTTATTGTTGCAAAGTGGTCCTATAAAGAGTGCTTTGGAACCAAAATTATGTCAACGTGTGCTTTGAGCTTTGCGGTTGTCATGAAAGCATAAAGTATAGAGGGATTCTGTTAACAGTCGTGGTTGTTGTCCTTGTAGGCATAAATGCAAACAACGGGAGCATAAAGAATGCAGAAGAAACCTTTTAGGTTTCAGCAACCATAAAAATTTTGTCAGATGCCGTTGTTACTATTTTTGTATCTTGGAACGAAAATTATGTCAACGTGTGTGAAAATGAGAGCTTTCGAACAATGAGTCAAGAGTGTGTTGCTTTGAGCTTTTCTGTTGTCATGAAAGCATAAAGGATAGAGGGATTCTGTTAAAAGTTGTGGTTGTTGTCCTTGTAATCATAAATGCAAACAATGGGACCATAGAGAATGTAGTAGAAACCTTTTTCCTAGTGGCAAGCATAAAAATTCTATCAGATGTCATTGTTACTGTTTGTGTATCTTGGACTTATAAAAAACTATGCCAAAAATGTTGTTCAATCCAAATTACAATGTTGCCATAGAGTAGTTAAGTAATATTGCTTGATAGAACAGTTTTAGGATTCATGCAAAAGAGCAGTCAAGTTCATTGCTAGAAGATTTGTGGTCCAATAACCTATCACAATTAGTTTGTGTAGTTAATCTTGTCTGTGTTTATACTTGTGTCTCTTGAACGTGGAAAAATGCTCGGTGGTGTTCAAATGGTTTTAGCTATTAGTATCCATGGCAGTAGGAGTACTTTATATTGCTATTCTTTTAGAAAAAACAAGGACATGGTTTTTTTTTTCTAATGAAAGCTTTTTACATGGTGCAATGCTCTTGGCTGGAAGAAAAGAGGTCGTGTAGCAGTGCAGCTGTGGCAAATCCTTCAAGAAAGTAGTACAAGGTGAGTTTCTAGAATGAAACTTCTCTTTTGTTTGCAATTGCATATAGTAGACAGAGAAAAAGGTTAATTCAAGATTCTCACTATATTGATTGTACTTGTAATCATATCGCTGTTTTTTATTACAAGGACAATCTTTGCAAATGGGTATTGTGAGTGGTATATGCTATACGGTTCATAAAAATTAAGAAGTTGGGGTTCAAAAGTAGATCTTCGTTTCAAAAAATTAACTCTTCCAAATTTTGAGAGTTTGATTCTGAATCCATATGCATACTTTGATTAAAACTATTGCCTAGAGGTGCATATTTCACATTTTGGCCTTTCATTGTACATCTTAAATGGAAGTTGGGCTTTGCATTGTTGCTATGCATTTGGATACTTTGATTGTGAAATCATAGTTTAGATCATTCTAAGGGTTATTGATTCAAACCTTTACTTGAAATACCAAGAAGTTAGCTGAATCTTGGAGGCAACGTACAACTGTCTATAATTATCCTTTGTCACATTTTACTTTTTGATCTTTTAATCAAAGTCAATTAACAAAATAGCAGTTAGACCTAAAGAAGATTGAAGGACTATGCTGATAGAGAACGATATTAAATTTTCTGTACAAACTTTAAAGCAAAACGCATTTTCCCTTCTATTTACTTTCATTGTACACCTTAAATGGAACTTGGGTTTTGCATTGTTGCAATGCATTTGGATACTTTGACTATAAAGTCATAGTTTAGCTCATTTTAAGTGTTATTGATTCAAATCTTCCCTTGAGATACGAAGGATTCATTTGAGTCTTGTAGGCAATGTACAACGGTCCTTTAGGCAGAGCTTTGGAACCAATGAACTGTCATCAAGGATAGACGAATATTGTCAAATATTGTGGTTGTTGTCCTCATAGGCACACATGCAAAATTTCGAAGCATGTAGAAAGCAACTTAACTCTTCAATAATCCCATGAGACACAGTCTTTGAATGCATCCATGCATACAGGTTTGCATGTATATATGCACACATGTAATTATGTATATATGAATGCATGAATCTCTGTTGCCATGTGTGTATGTGTGTATATAACAGATTACTGTTGCATTTGTTTGAGATGCTTTTTTTGTGTATGGCTCTAGCTATCCATCTAGTCATATTGTGATTAAACAATTAAGAATAAGTGCTAAATAATTGAAAGTAAAATGACCCAACTCAGTTAGCAGATCAATTTTCCTCAGCGCTTTACATGTTAACTAAGAGCTCTGAAGCTTTTGTTGTTCATTGGTAGTCTTTGAAGCTCAAATGTCATAGTGTGTGTAGCATTCTACCAAAAAACTCTATCATTCATGATCATTTAGGCAAGTTCATATTTCCTTATTCATCCTTGTATTGTCCCATATCTAAATAATTAGGTAATTGCTACTTAGCCTTTAAGTACCTACTAATTGAAAGAAATAAATGATTGCAAACAGCTTTGTGTGCATTTGAACTATTAATCAAATGCAACTAACAAACTAGCGGGCTAGAAAACCATGTTTGTGTAAAAGTGTTGAGCACCATGTATTTGTGCATGGGTGTATATGAATACTATGAGTTGTGATTTGTACCATTGTGTAGCGCTTACTATTACTTGTACAGCCAAGTGATATGCAAGTTGTATTCATAGTTCATAGCATCCAGATACATTCAAGGGCAGATACAAATCAAGGTTGTTAGCATCTTCATAAGAAAGATGATGAGATACATCCAATTAATGTATGTCACAACATCTTATAAACAATAATTCCCATCAAACACAAATGAAACCTTCGCAATTTAACAAAAAACAATTTGAATAAACAATACTAAAAGTAGTTTAAAATATGAATTTATTATCAAAGTATGCAATTGCCTTATAGCACTATGAAACCCTACTTGGATTTCTTCTATCGGGCAGACTAAAAAGGAAAAAGCAATATTGCTTAACTGCTCTATGGCAACATTGTAATTTGGATCCTACAACATTTCTTGACATAGTTTTTTAAAACTGTTAAGACAAAAAAATAGTAACAACTACAGCTAGCAGAACTTTTATGCTTGTTGGCAGGGAAAAGGTTTCTACTGTATCCTTTATGTTCCCATTGTTTGCATTTATGCCTATGAGGACAACAACCATGACTTTTAACACAATCCCTCTATCCTTTATGCTTTCATGACAACGGAAAAGCTCAAAGCAACACACTGTTGACTGATTTTTCAAAAGCTCTCATTATTGCACATGTTGACATAATTTTGGTTCCAAAGATGTCTTTATGGGAACACTTTGCAACAATTAGGAAAATTCAAAGTCTAGAGGGCTCATATGCATGAAGTAAAATGAGCAAGAGGATTTCTACATAGTACCTATCAAACGCACATGAAACCTTTGCATTTCAGCAAGGAATTCGAATAGATAATCCTAAAACTAGTTTAATATACGGATTTATGCCTACGAGAACAGCAACCATGACTTTGATGACAATGGAATAGCTAAAAGCAATACACTGTTAGCTCATATGCATGAAGTAAAAAGGTAGTTTAACATACGAGTCTATGCTTATGAGGACAACAGCCACAACTTTAAATAGAACTCCTCTGCCCTTTATGTTTTGATGACAACAGAAAAGCTCAAAGCAATACCTTGTTTACTCGTAGTTCAAGTGTTGTCATTATTACATGTGTTTACTGAAACCTTTGCATTTCAACAAGAGGCTCAAATAAATAATACTAAAAGTGGCTTCAAATATGAATTTATAATTATAGTATAACAATGTCTTCAAAGCATTGTGAAACCTTCCTTGTATCACTATTTGCATGTGCCTGGTTTAAACATTTAATTATTGGTTCTTGATAATGGAATGAAATGAACTTGGACAAATGGAAATAGAATGACCGCATGGAATTGGAACATCAGTGTTTGCATGCGTTTACCATGCTAACAGATTTGCATGAGACTCCCTTTTCCATTATCAATTTTGTTCCCAATTTCATCCATGAAGAACTTTTTCAACTTCTAGATCCTGTTATTAGCCATCGCTTTGAACCATGGTTCCATTTCTTTCATCAATGGATTCCATATCTTTGATCCATGAAGAAATTCTTTAGCTTGTGCTTCCATGTATTCTATATCTTTGAGGATATTCTTCATTGATGAAATTGGGAATACAATTGATAATGGAAAAGAGAGTGTTGACCATAGTTTGAAAGTTGGTGGCTAGAGGTACATAATCCATGGATACAGATTAAATGCATTAAAATATCAAGAAAATGTGAGTGTAATGCATAGATGCAAATTAGATGCATTAAATGACATTTGGCTGAAGGTGAGTGCACCGGAGTGACTTGGTGAACATGCATGAACAAGATACTTCAGCCATTTAATATAGAGTTAAGTTACTTGGTATGCATCTTCATTACTTTGTGTGTGTTGTTTTTGTGTTCTGTAAGCCTGTGTTATGAAAACCTAGAATTTGCAGTTGCTTTGAGCTTTCTTGCTATCATGAAAGCATACAGCAAAAAGGAATTTTGTGACCTGTTATAGTTAATGTCCTCCCAGGCACACATGCAAAATATGGAAACATATAGAATTTGGTATGAACAATGTTGGAGGAATCACATGAACAATAGAACTATTCAACACTGAACTCTATGCTTGTAATAATTACTGGAAATGCTGTAAATGCCATAGATGAAATGAAATGAAAAAAATTCTGGTTTCTTGTTTTCTTGAAATGCAATGAAGAAACTGCTATAGAGCCATAGGACAAGGTTGTGTAACATATTGCCATTCCCGTATCTAATTTATTTGGACACAAATGCTTAACATACTTGATTGCAATAGTAACGTGTCTACGAAAGTAGGACAATAGAGATCATAACTTAGTAGTTTTTGGGGTGAGTGTATATGTATCTTGACACATATAAGCTTGATCTGGCATTCATGAGTACAACTGCTATATACAGTGAAATAGCTAATTAGTATTACTATATGCAATATCCATATAACATAATAAATTGGTACAAGGCTAGACTGACAGATCCATAAGTAAATGAATGCATGTATATGCAGTTGCATACAGGAATACGTACATGCTTAAATGTGTACGTGTCTACATGAAAATGTGCATATGCGCATATGGATGTAGAAGCATATATACATGTAAATATGCATGCATGCAGCGTAAGCAACATATGGATTTGTCTATACAGGAGTGTGCGCTATACATTACAATGCATGATGGAAAAGTCGCTAAAAAGTACAATGCATTAAAGTAGTTCCAAGACTTGGTTACGATAATAGCATAAAAAAATGATAAAAGCTAAACGAAAATAACCATTTGTTCTCTCAAGTAACTTGTCAATGGGTGTAGATCCAGATCTTTACAGTAATAGCATAAAAAGTAGTAAAAGCTAAATGAAAATAACCATTTGCTGTCTCAAGTAACTTGTTATTGATCCAGAGCTTTCCTTGAAATACAAAGGATCTATCTGAGTCTTGTAGGCAATGTGCAACTGTCCTATAGAGAGAGCTTTGGAACCATTGAACTGTCATCAAGGATAGAGGAATACCGTCAAATATTGTGGTTATTGTCATCATAGGCACATGTCCAAAATATGGAAGCATATAGAAAACAAGTCAACTCTTCAATAATCCCATGAAACATAGTCTTTGTATGCATCCATGCATACAGGTTTGCATGTATATTACAAGCATCTTGCACTTGGCTCATGCAAATTAAGTCAATTCTATCATTAATCATAGTGATAGCAACCAAATGCTTGTTAGATGATCTCATTGTTTAAACCTTTCTTGCATTTCCCAGTTACATGTCCCTGGTTTAAACATTTAATTATTGGTTCTTGATAATGGAATGAAATGAACTTGGACAAATGGAAATAGAATGGTCCCTCATGGAATTGGAACATCTATGTTTACATGGCTTTAGCATGATAACAGATTTGTGTGCATGAGACTTATTTGAAACTCAAATGTCATGCTGAATGTGACATTTCTTGTATGAAATAGACTTCAAAATGAAAAGTTACCTGTTCTGACCTCACTGTCCAGCATTTTACTGTAATGACACTCTGGAAATTACCAAATTATCACCTCAAATAACTCGTTTCTGGGTCTGGACTCTGCAACTATAACATATTCTGCTCAGTCGCTAGAACTCTCCCTTAGAACACCGCTTACAGAAGACAAAAACGACACACGCAAAGTAATAGAAATGCATACCAAGTAACTTAACTATGCCTTTGCTTAAATTTATTCAATCAATTTATGCGTACACATTTTACCAAATTTTAAAAACGGAAATGATTTATAAAGCTACTCAGACGAATAGAAAAATAAATGAATGCTAATTTTCCAGTATATAAAATAGCTCTCCAAATTCAAACTATACAAAAAAATAAGCAATATGTTAAATGGAAAAATGTCATTGGCCAATGCTGACGGTTAAATTCATTCCACGCGAATGCATAAGTATTTTTGCCTACTAGCAGGAACTAATAAACTCATTTCAACCAGATGCATAAGTATTCTTGCCTTCACGCTACAGGCTAATAAAATTATCACAATAGAAAACAGTTTATCCAAGTGAGTGCTATTAGGTTTGTTATCTTGAATTTCAAACTCGTTTGACATTAATGCATTTTCTTTGTTGGTAGAATATGGAGATTCCTTTATTTAATGATAGTCTAGAACAAGATGACATATACAAATAAATTTAAGCAAAGACATAGGCTAGAAAACTGACAGCTTTTACCAATAAAAAAGTGGATGTTTACAGTGACAGAGCAAACGCACCTGCGCTCGTTGAATGAATACCAAGAAACAAGTTACTCAAGGCAACAAATTGCTACTTTTATTTATTTTGCTTCGTTCTGTCCCAGAAGTACAAGTTGGGTTTCATAATGCATAAAAACACATTTGTGCAAACAACTGGCAAAATTATAATTGCAATTGATGACAGTGATAGTGTTATGGATACTAATAGTCCAAACATCAAAATACACCAGCTATAAATTGTGTACTTTTAGGCACTAGTTTTAATCAAAGTTTGCATATGGATTATGAATCAAACTCTCAAAATAAATGCACATATAAATGTGTCTTTTTCTTCATTTCATAATGTATCTATGTATCCATAAGTGCATTCATGCATATATCAATTTGTGCATATATCTTATAATCTCTTTATGCATCTGTCTATATATGTATGACTGTATCTATGGGTACATGTATACCTCGATTTATGTTTATATGCACCTATGAGTTGCATAGACATATCCATGTATATATGCATCTATCGATAACTTGCATGGATACATGTATATATGCATCTATGGACTCATGCACACATGTATATATGACAGCTCATTGGTTCCAAAGCTCTCTCTATAGGACAGTTGTCCACTGCCTCCAAGACTTAGATGAGTCCTTCGTATTTCAAGAAAAGATTTAAATGCATAACACTTTAAATGATCTAAACTATGATTTTATAAGCAAAGTATACAAATACATTGTAACAATGCAAAACCTGAATTTCATTTAAAATGTACAGTTTCTATTCTCATAGTCCTTCAAGCTTCTTTAGGTATGACTGCTACTTTGTTCATTGACTTTTATTGAGAGACTGCTTCACAATTCAAACAGTCCCCCCTTTGGTCAGATGCCATTCAATGCATTTAATTTTTTATTCATACATTACGTACGTCTACCCGCCACCTTGATAAACTATGCCTTTGCTTAATTTTAATTAATCAATTTTTGCACTCGCAGTTTCCTGATATTTTAATGCATTTAATTTGCATTCATGGATAATGTACCTCGAGCCGCCACCTTTTAAACTATGCCTCTACTTAAATTTATTTAATCAATTTATGCGTTTGCATTTTCCCGAATTTCTTAAAACGAAAATGATTTTTAAAGCTACTCGGATGAATAGAAAAATAGATATATGCTAATTTTCCAATATATAAAATAGGTCTCCAAATTCAAACTATACAAAAAAAATAAGTAATATGTTAAATTGCGGAATGTGATTGGTCAATGCTGGCAGTTAAATGCATTCCAAGTAGTTAAATGAATCTAAGTGGCTGATGAATTAATTGTGTTCCACAGTTGGTCATAGCCAATTATTGGAAAAGCTAATAACAGTTAATTATAAACCATCTCTGTACACCAAATCAATTAAACCAATCATGGCCATTTATATGTAAAAAGAACAAGGAACTTCTTGAAAAGGCTTTATAGACAAGAAAGCAAATGCAACTGTAAACCGAAATTGCAAAATCTTTTGCAACATCTTCCTTTCCGTTCCTTATGCTACAAATACTCAACAGCCTATAGCTGTTCATATTGATTGTATCTCTTCGTGTATGTTGAAGCCATCTGCTTATTCTATTGCTTTCGCTATTATTTCATGAAACCTCAAATGTCATAGTATATGTGGCATAACAGCTAATAAGCCCATCTCACATTTTTCTTATGACAATTTAATTTGTCTCATCTGTCCCTGAACCATTAATCAAAGTCAATTAATGAACAAGTCAATCTTACAGTTACCTTGTGCAAATTAAGTCAAATCTATCTTTTACTCACTAATGAAATTAACTAATCAGCTTAACAAGATAGCTTTCAAACAAGTTAGGTCAATAATGAATCAAGCTATTTGACTGATGAGTCAATTGAGTTCACTAGTTAGTCATAGTAGTAGCAAACAAATCCTTGTTAGATGATGTCATTGTTGAATTTGCTTGTGTGTCCCTATCTGCACTTTTGCTATAGCTTGAAGCAATGATGCTTCATGATTCAAGTATTGAGTGTAATTGGAAACCTTTGTTGACTTACATTCATTGATATAAATCTGTTTGGAAACCATAGTTACAGGGTTCTTTAAGCTCGATGGAAAACAACAATATAGTTAAAAAAATAAAATGCATAGCAAAAGCCTGTAGGGAGCCATGTTTACACTTGTGAATTAAAAAATTATAGAAAAAACAATTTTCATTTAAAGAAACAAAAGTTCTTATTTGCATTGTTTTCTCAGACAAATGAATCTACATTAAAATTCTATTTTTTTTTATGAATAGCATAGTATGTGTCACTCACTGTACTCATTTGTCTGATTTGTCCTTGTGACAGGGATCAATGCTTTGAACTCTATTTGAACAATCACGCACAAACTACACTAGGAAAAATTGCTTGTCCCCATCACTATTTGTACATTTTCTACAAGTATACTTGATCATTTGATAGCAAATTACAAGGTCAGTTTTCCAAATTGTCCTTTTTCTTTTCTTGAAATGCAATTGAAATTCTTCAATATAATAACTGCATAAAGTTGTTTTCCATGTATTCATTTTGTCATATTGTATTCCTCATTTCTTTGAACATAAATGATTTAGAGAACTGTTCCCAAATATACACACAAGAAAATGCATTATCCACAATTATGAAATGGAGCTATAGATTACTTCTTGTACTGCTTTCAAAACAAGGACAAACAAGCAATAAAATCACATAACTATGAACTAGACCCTAATGTTTGACGATACAAATGTCCCTTTGGTCAAGGACAACAACAAGAAGGTGCTTACAGCTCAATAGTTCTGATTACACAGAATAAGTCTCTATACTATTTGATGGCATGAATTCTTTAAGTGGACACTTTGAACCATTGCTAAAAATTGAAACACAAAACAGAACTTCCAAACACTGCATAAGTTCACAGGAGATTGAAAAAACTATGCCCAAGGTATCCTCAAATACCAAACATTGACAATGCCCTTAGAGCTGAAGGCCTTAATAGGTTAAGCACATTTGCATATAATGTTGTGATTGTTTGTTTGATTCGCTTCCAGTGCTATTTAACAACCAGAACACCTCAAGTCAATTATGCAATGGAGCTATAGATTATTCCTTGGCTTGCTTCAAAAAAAAGGACAAAGAAGCAATTAAATCATATAGCAATGGACTAAATCCTCGCGCTCTATATACATTGCACAAAGTACAAGATCAAGAAACATACTTGCGCAAGATGCAATTGCCTAGAAGCACATGCACAGACCAAAGCAAACGTGGATTGTGAGGTGACACGTATTCAAAAAAGCAAAAGCACAAAAAAATGCTTCATAGTTATATGCAATAGAGCAACATACAATTTATGTTGAACTAACAACACAACATAGGTAACTCAGTCATTGATCACATTTGGTCCAACATGGCTACAAATATATGCTCTACCTATATATTACAAGCATATTGGACTGATTACAATCCAATTTCCCAAAAGTTGCATGTCGTACAATAGACAAATTCAGCTTTATAGAGCTTATAGCCTTATATCGCCTTTATGCATTGCAATGTCTTTTCCAATGCTATATCCATTATTTGTAGGAGATCTATGGATGAAACTAAAAGGCAGTCAAAGAAAATACAAACTGCACAAGAAGAATCAGCACAATGGTAAAGTGCTCATAGTATTATCCCTTCATACTCATTCACCCAAATCACAAATATTCAACTAACATTGTTCCAATTCTTTGCAGGATACCAAAAGATGTATCAAAAAAGACAAGCCAAGCAGGTGCAAATTGCACAACAAGCATCAGCACAATGGTAAAGTACTTCGTTCTATAATGTGCTACCATTTTCCCAGGTTGCTAATATAGAATTAGCATTTTATTGACATTATCCTTCTACCTTGTAGACCGAGAGTCAAGAAACGTAGAATAGTTTCAATTGAACAGCTAAATGCAAAAAGAGCTGGAGGCACCCTCCAGGGTGATGTCCTTGTTGTCTACAAAGAAAAATTGGAAAAGGCCAAAAAAACACGGGGAATGCTACGTGCTCATCTGATAGATCACAAATCAGAAATGACAACCACGTTAAATGTTAGTGGAGACCTCCTGTATCAACATGAGCCTAAAATAGTCCTGGGATCAGCTATTTCAATATCAGATTTCCAAATTGCACCTAGGACAGATTATGACAGAGGTGACTGTGATTGCATTTTGATTCTAGCAGCCATAAGCAACACTGAAAACATTCCTCGCCTCTGTCAACAGTACAAATTCATCCCAAGTACAACCATCAGCCAATTGTTAGCAACTGCAAATGAGTGCCCAGTTGGCACAATCGCTGCGCTGGTAGTTGGTGCTACGAAAATGCATACGCAATTTGCAATTAAGTCATTCATATGTAAACTTTTCTTCTTTTGAACCAGTACCTCAAAATCACTATCCATACAAACTATGTTTCTAATACATAGTATTTTGTTGGCTTTACAGGAAACTAGGAATAGAGGAGCACAGATTTACATTGTTCAAACTTTTACTTTTTCACCTTTCCATGCTCCAAGACACTAAAAACTACTGATTTTTAATCTCTATTGTCCAATTTTTCGTAGACATGTTACTATTGCAATCAAGTGTGTACAACATTTTTGTTCAAAGAAATTAGATACAGAAATGGCAATATGTTATACAACCTTGTTTTATGCCTTTATAGCAGTTTTTTCATTGCATTTCAAGAATACCAGGAACTAGAATTTTATTCATATTATTTCATCTATGGGATTTACAACTTTTCCAATAATTATTACAAGCATAAAGTTCAGTGTTGAATAGTTCTGTTGTTCATGTGATGCCTACAACATTGTTCATGCCAAATTGTATTATCTGACAAACTTAACACGCAAAAACCAAAGTGTCCATTGTGAACACTTGTTGCATTCCATGGGATCACATTTCTTTGACAAGTTTTTTTTGTACAGTTCACTTCCCTTCAATACATTTCCATATTTTTCAAATGTGCCTATGAGCACATTAACTACAACAGGTCACAAAATTCCTTTATCCTGTATGCTTTCATCATACCAAACAAGCTCAAAGCAATTGCAAATTCTAGGTTTTCTGGGCAAATGCATAGGCAAATTAAAAAAACATTTGAGGGAAAGAGTTTTTCATTCTAAATCCATATGCAAACTTTGATTGAAACTAGTGGATAAAGATACATAATCCACTGATGCAAGCTCAATGCTTTGAATGGCATCTGGCTAGAGGGAGTGCTGTTTGCATTGCTAGTTACTCTTTCAATATATAACAAGGTTAAAGGAAAAAGCTCTGATTACCATTCATGTTGACATAATTCTCGTTCCAAACCTCTCTTTATGAGACTGCTTTGCAGTAATAAAAAAAATACAAACTTTACAAGCCTCACATGCAACCATGCATCTCATTTACACATACACTTCTAGATGCATCCATCTGTACTGCAATACATGCACCTTTCTGTACATGTTCCCATGGATATAAGTATCTATGCAACACACACAAAGTAATAGAAATGCATACCAAGCAACTCAACTCTATATTAAATGACCAAAGCACCCTGGCCACGTGTGGCCTCCAAGCGACTCCACCGCCTTCACCCCGAGCCAGATGCCATTAAATGCATTTAATTCTTATTTATGCATCACGTACATCTTCCCGCCATTATCAATTTATGCATTTGCATTTTCCCAAAAAAAATTAACGGAAATGATTTATAAAGCTACTCGAACGAATAGAAAAATAGATAAATGCTAGTTTTCCAATATATAAAATAGCTCTCCAAATTCAAACTATACAAAAAAATAGGCAATATGTTAAATGGTGAAATGTGATTCGTTCATGCTCCTGGTTTAATGCATTCCAGGCGAATGCATAAGTATACTTTCGATACATGTATATTTAAGCATTTCTATATTCAGCCATACATCTATCTATCTCTCTATGCAACTATGTTTCTATGTATTCATCTACCTATAGGTGCATCTACACTATTATGTACGTCATCCTATGTGCAAATGTATACAGGCATCTATCCATATATGTGTCAATGTATCTATGAATACATCTATCCATAGATACATGTATCTACAGATGTATGGATACCATGATACATGTCCACATCCATGTATATGAGGATGTATCAAGTAGCTTGGTTCTAGGTCTTCACTCTATAGCAACATCATCTCATGTGACTGCACAGATCCACAGAATAACAAAAAATGAAATGGTCAGAGTAGTCACAATGCATGTCTTGTCACATAAATCTATATTACATGATAAATCCACATTCTGTTTAATGCATTTACTTTGAATCATAAACAACAAAAGAGCTTAATACTACTTTCCAGATTCAAAAAAAACAATTTTGGAAACATCCACTTCCAGAATTAAATACCAATATGCACAAAGTCATCATATTACTCTAACTAGATGACTATGAACAACATGTTACCTATGCAATCTAAATTCTAGAGATTCATACCATCCTTATGTACCTCTGCACAAATACATACTGTCTAACATATATACATAATTACATGTACACATATAACTATAGTTTACAAAACCAGAAACCAGTTACTTGAGGCAATAAATACTTTGTTTCCTCAATTTTCTTTTACTTTGCAGGTTTAAAGCACATAGTGACATTAGCAATGTGAGCAAATACACTTTCTTACCTCAGTTTTCTTTTACTTGCTCATTCCTTCCAAAGCTCTCTTTATAGCACAGTTGTCCATTACCTCCAAGTCTCAGATGAATCCTTGGTCTTTCAAGAAAAGATTCAATTGAATAACACTAAAAATGATATAAACTATGATTTTATATTCAAAGTATCCAAATGCACTGCAACAATCAGAAACCCAACTTCCATTTAACATGTACAATGACAATAAACAGAATGAAAAATCCATTTGCTTCAAATTTTTTAAAGCAATTTCAAGAGATTGTCTGGCCATTGTCCAAAATATAGTTTTCTATTACCATAGTCCTTGAATCTTCTTTAGGTCTGACTGCTACTTTGTTAATTCATTCTCATTCAAAAGTCAAAATGTGCAATGTTCCCAAGGATTATTATACTTCTTTATCTCTTTTAATTGTTACATATTGAAAGACTAATTAGCAATCCAAACAGCCTCCCATTTAGTCAGATGCAATTCAACGCATTAATTCTGTATCAATGAACTATGTACTTTCAGCCACTAGTTTTAATCGAAGTATGCATATGGATTCAGAATCAAACTCTCAAAATAAATGCATAAATAAATGTGTATTTTTCTTCATTACATAATGTATCTATGTATCCATAGGTGCAATCATGCATATATCGATTTATGCATATATCTTGCTGTCTCTCTATGCATCTGTCTATATATGTATAACTATATGTATGGATACATGTATACCTTCATTTATGTATATATGGGCCTATGAATTACATACACACATCCATGTATATATGCATCTATCAATAATTTGCATGGATACATGTATATATGCATCTATTGACTCATGCACTCATGTAAATATGACAGCTCATTGGTTCCAAAGCTCTCTTTATAGCACAGCTATACATTACCTACAAGCCTGAGATGAATCCTTCGTATTTCAAGAAAAGATTCGAATGGATAACACTTAAAATGATCTAAACTATGATTTTATAATCAAAGTATACAAATACATTGTAACAATAACGATTTATGTATCTATGTATCCATACATGCAACCATGCATATAACGATCTATGCATATCTTGCCATCTCTACATGCATCTGTCTATATATGTATGACTGTATCTATGAGTGCATGTATACATTGATTTATGCATATATTCACCTATGAATTACATATATCATGTTATTTCAATGCATTTAATTTGCATATATGACTTCATTCATATTTGCATATGTATATGAATACATTCTTCCATGTAGCATACGCATTTGTACATATATCCAAATATGCATACATCCATGTATACAAGTGTTCATATGTCCATTTCTTCAGCTAGTGTTGTTCTCTGTGTTTACATGTGTCTGTTCATGCATCTATGCATATACCTGTCATTAGCTCTATGTTTTAATTCCTCCATGTATTTAATGTTCTCCACTCCACCAGTATTTACATGTTCTCTATTTTTATGTTCTTCCATATTTATTTTTTCCATATCATACGCATAAGAACTTCCACTTTGCCTTCTGTTTTGACTATTGTATTCATAAATATCATTATATTTTTATATCCACTCTTCTATTGTTGCATTTCGAGGAAGCTCAAGGATCTCACTACCTTGTTTAATATGAAGGAGAGTGAGAAATGCAACATGCGCCTTTTTACTATGTTTATATTGACAGTCTCAACCCCATGATGATTTTTAAAAGCATAACCAATACCAAACTACACATTCTTCCATCCCTTGTTGCAAGAAACAATAACTTCATACCCTATTGATTCCATTCATTTCCATTTCCACCCTTCCACATCCTTTCTTCTCAAATCAAATACATTTCAAAATCCAATTATTTGCTTGTGTTGCCTCATACCAATGTGTTGCGTACCTTTTTTCACTAAATCCAGTTGCCGCATTGAAATTTTCATTTGTTCCATTTAATTGTAAGCATATAACTTGCAAACGATAAATTCATACGATTTACATTCGCATTCATTCTCATATCCACTATCCGATATCCTTGTCTCCCATGTTAAATAATTTTCATAACTTATTCATACACCTTATTTTCATTTCATCTTTTTCTCAATTCACTCTCTTTCTTCCACCTCCATAATTCATTCTTCTTTCTAACATTTACATATCTTTATCTATCTACACCTCAAATATACCCTCATCCATCACAACAAAATTCACACCATACCAAGCAAAGAAAAAGATGACGAAAATATTAAGGTTATGCAAATAATCACTGAGGGCTTCAAAAATCACACACATAACATATAGTTGTATTCAATAGTTATTTTCATCATCCCTTTTTTGAACCTTGTTTATTACAGATCCCTTTAAGCATGTTTAACAGTTTCTTCAAGCCTATTATGTCTATTTAGATTTAACAAATATTTACATGTTTCCTTGCATTCATATGGATCATTACATTTCCTTTATCCAATTGCTCACAAAACAATATTCTATATGTTCCAAATGCAGATTGTCCCCAGAATTTCTCGCTTTATGCACACATGCATTTATACATTGTTCTTTGTGCACCAAATTACATGGACACATCTACACATCCATCCATGTACAAATGTTTACAAGGATACAAATATTTATGCATTTCCTCTGATATATGGTTTCCTGGTATATAATTTGTTTTCCGTGTTTTCCTTTCGCTTCCTTGTGCAAATGCTACTTGAGCATCACTATGCTTTTACAGATTTGTATTCCTACTTGATTTTACTGTTTTACATTCAAATTTCTCATTCACATGTCATCTATGCTTTCTACTCTTTGCATTTTGTGCACATGGATACATACATACATGCTTACCTTCAGCATTGTTACAAATGCTTAGGATTATTTCCATTCAATACTTCAAACAAAATAATAATACATTTTGGCTTTCTCAATAAGGTCATCAAGGAAATTTGTAATTGCAAATGTAGAAATGCACCCATGTAAAAGTAGTAATACTATTTTTTAATATCTATTCATCTTTTGTCACATTTCAAGGAGGCTCAAGGATCTTGGAACTTTGTTTAGTCCAAAGGAGAGTGAGAAATGAGACACTAGTCTTTCTTTTGTATTTTTATTTAGACACTCAGCCCTATGATGATTTTAAAAAGCATAACCAACAACAAAATACACATTCCTATACCCTTGCTTGGAACAAAAGTTGATTTCATACCCTATCAACTCCACTCATTTCCATTTCCACTTGTGCACATCATTTCTTCTTAAATCAAATACATTTCAAAATACATTTATATGCTTCTCTAGCATCACACCAATGCATTCCTTTTTTTCCTCAATCCAATTCATCGATTCAAATTTTCTTAACTTGCATTTAATTTTTAGCATATAGCTCAAAAATGATAAATTCATATAATTTACATTCCATTCATTCTCACATCCAATTTCACATATCGTTCCTTCGCATATCTAATACTTTCCATAAGGCATTCATATACCTTGCTTGCATCACATCACTCTCTCAATTCCTTCTCTTTGTTGCACGTACATCACTCATACTTCTTTACCACCCTTACATATCTTTACCTATCTATAGCTCAAATATACCTTCATCCATTAGAACAGAGTTCACACCATACCAAAGGAAAAATTGGAAAAAATATCAAGGTTATGCAATTAAACACTGAGGGCTTTCAAAATAACTATGAGAACTTAGACTTGTATTTACGACTTGCTTTGAAAACATTTTATACTATACCCATGCATTCATGCACTATTGCATTTCCTTATTACACTTGGTCAAACAACAATAATGTATGATTCTTTTGTTTCAATCATAAATTTTCTTTTCATATCTGTCAAATGCAAATTGTTCCACACATTTTCTAGCTTTCTCCACATAGCCATATATACATTCTTGTTTAGTTACCGACTTCCATGGACACATGTACACATAGATGCATTGTCACGCCCCGCCGTGCGAACCCCAAAGGAACTAAAACAACGGAACAATTTTTTTTTTTTTTTTTAAAGAATATAATAAACATACTCAATTATTATAACATAACATTATATTAAGAGGCACAACTTGTTCCAATGGGGTACACGAAGTGACATGATTATTCTAACCCATAACACGGTAATAAATTAAACCATAAGTAAACAGTTACATATAACCATTCATTCTCATTTCATCATTTACAACATCTGTTAAACAATAACCATATTGACACCATATGCATATACGACAATACATGTAATTATACAGATATAAAATGTTACATATTTCAATAGATACCACATAACGTAACCAACTATTACAAGTGACAAATCTTGAATACATACAAGGCCTGAATATACATCACATCCCAAGTGACAATAAAATACAATTTACTGAAGATACATCTCAATCACTACATATCCAAATTACATCGAAGTCACCCCATTACACGTGGGAGACGATACATCAATAAAAACATTAAAACATTACAACTGAAGTATATACAACTATCTGGTACATAAGAATAACTGGATCATCAACATCTTCCAAAAGCCCTGCAATGAAAATACACCTGCAATAGAAGGGGAAACCCAACGGGGTGCGAAGCACGTTCCACCCAACCACCCCCGTGCTGAGAGTAGACAAGGAAGGGCCCCCGACCAAGCACGTCTAACAACAACAAAGACTAACTCCAAGAAGATAACTTAACACTAAAGACCACATGGTAACACAATAATGGCAAATCCAACAGGCACAACAAACCACTGAAGAACATAACAACCAAACATAATCCAATCATCAATGAAACTCGGACATAATATTGATTATTACTTACAACAATAACCAAAGACAAATCAATAAATCACTTCCAGAGGACCTCAGTAAATCAACACAACAGAATGTTAGAGTAGAGTGTCATCGCATGGTTTCACATGGATTCTCCAGACAACCTATCACCAGGTGCCGCCTCCATCTCTACATGGATTCTCCAGACAACCAGGTTAAGGTGCCGCTTCCATCTATGGTTCTCCAGACGGCCTATCTCAAGGCGCCGCTCCATAGGGTCACTCATGCGGAGTCATTGACCTTTCGGGAGGACAAGGTAATGACCTTGCCAACCACGGCCTTCTCAGTCCCCTTTAGTCTGTGATAGCACTAATAGGCGAACGAGGCTTCACAATTATCTTGTTAATGTTTAATCCCCACCCGTGGTTTATTACTTAAGTTATCACTGATTAAACTAACTCTATGTGGGTTACCCTGACAGCCCCTTTGTGCGCCGGCCCCCACTAGAGCCACTCTCTCTAATCAATCAACACTAAACTCTCAAACACCACAGGATTGTACCAACAAGAAAACACTGAACTAATCAAATAAATCATCCGCGAGACACAACCAATCTCGCCATCACATGAAATGTAATTACAACCGTACAATCCAAGAGCAACTAAATCATAACCAGGGTCGAATCCTAGACCAACCATCAAGTACGGGATCACAATTCATATAAGAAACCCTGCCTCTGGAAGCCCTAACAACAACCTCAGCCTCCTACAAAAGATACAATACAACTAGGGTTCTCCCATACGACCCCATGAAACAAAGAAGAGTATCACAATAGACTTAACAAATGATCTCAAGGATAACAATTACGTTTGAACAATACTAGAATTAAATATTTCCAACGCACAATAATTCCAACAAATAAATAAATAACCCCAAGAACTCCATTCTAATTAAAATACCTAATTTATTTCTAATTATCACAAATACACTATAACACTACAAGGATATATATATAATCTCCCCATAAAAACAACTTACAAACAAATCCCACTTTTATCCGTTTATAAATATCTATAATAAAAATATACATAACCAGATATATATCTCATTTATTTAATACTATACTAACAAAATCAGTCTAATAATCCATTGCAATTATGTATACTCAAATATTTAAAAATAAATATTATAGAATAAAACAATAATTAAAATAACATTAGTATATATAATAATATTAAAGTTCAATATAAACCTAATAACTATATACATGTGTGTGTGTATATATATATATATATATATATATATATATATATATATATATATATAAAATTTTAATATAACTTTCACATTTATAAATCTACCCATGCCAAAACAAAATTTCGAATTTAAATAAACTGGCATTGTTATTTATATATATATATGTTAATTATTACATATTCGAATTAAAAAACAGAAACAAAATCGAATTAAAAGAAAACGTTTATTGAAAATCGTATTAACACGAAAATGAACAAGAGTCAACAAAAAAAATAAAAATTAACACATTTATTTACACAGGCCCCAGGGAGGTACTGCGTACCTCCCAAAGGGAGGACGCAGCCCCCACTGGGCTGCGTACAGCAGCCTACGGCTGATGTGCGCAGCCTAGTGGCGGCTGCCACTGCCGCTGCGCAGTGTACTGGGGGTCGGGGGTGGTACGGCCACCGCCGACCACTCCCCTCCTCCAAATCTTTAATATAAAACAAACAAATTCTTTTTTTTATAATTCTTTTCTCTATATATAAAATTTAAATTCAATGTCTTTTTTTTATTTTATTTATTATATATAATTTTATTTTAATTAAGGAATTTCCATAGTACAATATACATATATTTTGAAGGTTTTTCAATCACGGAAAACGAAAAAAACGTACAGAACTTTTATTTATCTATTTAATTTAATTTATATTAAAATCCTTCAAAAGAAGAACACGAATTTCAATAAAAAGGTGAGCAATTACCTGTATATAAACTTGTATATATTGATATAATGTTTTATTTTATTTTAACAGTAAAATATGCAGCACACACAGAATACACATAATTAAAATTAAGACAAATTATATAGAACTAAACATATATTTATTAATTTATTCTGTATATATATATATTCAGAGATTCAAAAAGACAGATTTATATAAATAAATTGTTTTCTTTCAGAACAGATTTGAAAATACAACATAATCAATAAGCAAAAGGATTTTCTCCCTCAAAATAATTATTTTTTACCCCTATGTTTCATAAAGTTTTTTTAAAGATTTTTCAATAATCACAAAATAGATCTGACAAGTAAATTCGATCTTCAATCAAGGATGGTTTTTGTTTTATTTTCAACAATAAATCTTCACTACTAACTTATATTGAAAAGTTTCGAACAGGTTCAATGAAGGTTTTCTACAGAAGATTTAATATAGTTTTCAATAGAAATCATTCAGAATATAACACAACCAAACAAAACCCTTTTTCAAACAAAATATTGATTTAAAATATTACAGACATGATTTTCTTTACAGAAATAAAAATAAATAAAATAAATGATAAATTTTATGGAACCTGGAGTCCTTCGTTTGCAGAAGAATCCCTTCTGAAAGCTCCTTTCGAATTCCTCCTGCAGCTCCTCCTCGAATCTATCTATCTTCCAAAAAAATAATTATTTTCTCCCCCAAGTTTTTCACAAACAAAATTCTTCTTTTCTTTTTTTTATTTTCTTTTCCAGATCCCCAGAACAACAGAGTAGAAGTTCTATGTGTCAATAATCTTCTCATAAAAATATAATAAAACAAAATAAAACTCAATAAAGCTTCCCTGCTTTCTTTTCTCAAAAAGCCTGCTTCCTATTGGTCCTTTTCAGCTTTTAAAAGCCCAAATTTATCTACAGTTTTTATTTAAATAATTTATTTAGACAAGCTATTATCTATGCAAGATTTGCTAAATTTAATTTTAACAAAAAGATATTATTTAATTATCTTTAACAATATTTATTTAATTTAATTATTGTCAACATTATTAATTAAAAATAATTATTTACTCTTTTAAATAAATTAATTCACTTTTTTTTTTAATTTATAATATATTTAAATTTAATATTCAAATAACACACAATTAAACCAAACAACTAGACAACTTTAATCCATCATCTTATAAAATAAGGTTAATTAAATAACCATGAATTATAAATCAACTGAATACCTCAACAAAACAAACTACACAAACAACGAGAACAAAAACCACAGTCATAACATGACTCACAACAGACGACGGACTTGGGACGGGGACGCTTCCAAACCTACTCCCTTTTTCAACATTTTTACCCGTTGGGTTAGTTTATTGCTCGCCCTGTCCTGCCGAAGCAGGTGGAATCGAGACTTATTCCTGCAATCCTGCATCCAAGCAAACGTCAAACAGCACATGTATATATATATATATAAACTCAACATCCTACCGTGAGAAGGAATCGCAGTGTAGCAGGGCACTCATGAACGAGTGATGCTACGCTGTCCTCTCACCTAATCTATTCTAACAATTACAATATCAATAGCAACTAACATTTCTAACAAAATAGATCATAAGATAACATTATACTAAACTACTGCATCATAACTAATTACTAAACCTTTGCATTATAAAGTAACACAGAATTCAAATCACATGATCATAGAATTATCACATCGACATTTAAAACATTCGAGAGAAAGCATTGCATAATAAAATAATCCAAACCCTACATACAGAGTATCATAATAATAATATCAATTGTAGCAATCAACTAAAATACGCAACCACACACACCCAAAACTATGAATCAGTCACCATCACAATTCAGTATAACACTAACATATAAAGCAAACAATAGTAGTAAATAGTATCAGAAACATGGGGGTATTACATGCATGCATTAATGTTTACCTTCATCCATACATTTAAGCATTCCTTTGATATATGCATTGCTAATAAATAGTTAATTTTCCCTCTCTTCTTTCATTTCATACTTCAAATGCAAATTGAGTCTCATTGTTAAAATATAGTTGTTTTGAAGAGTTCTTTTCAAAATGTCTTTTCCATAATGTTTTCGTACTTTTTCTTTAACCTGTAACTTGTTTCTAACATCTCTAGCTTTATGGATGCAGGCATATATACATTCTTCTTAACATATCAAGTTAAATGGACACATGTACATATCTGTGCATGCATATGTCTTTACATGGATCCATATTTTTATGCTTTTCTTTCATATATGCACTGATACTAACTGGTTTATTTATCTTGTTTTCTTTCATTTAATACTGTAAATGCAATTTCAGTTTCACCACGCTTTCAGGATTGCTTTCGTGCCATCGATGCTTTTCACTCTTTTGTGCATTCCATGTACATTCCTAAATGTCTACATGTCTCCATGTTTACTTAATGCTTCACACATTTTTTCAAACATTTTAAGAATATTGTACTACACATTTTTATAATAATTTAATGTTTCCATGCCAACTGCTACAAACATGTTTATTATTTTACTGTATCTACATTTTATCTTACTTAATAAAATTCTTTATATCTTTCCAAATTATTTTTTAATTTGTAATTCATTAACAACATTCAGATCTAATTTCTAATAAAATCAATACCTTTGTATAGTTTCATCCAATATTTTTTTGTAATATTTATTTCATTTATTACATTTTCATAAGTTAAACTATTACATTTTATGTTATTTATACACAAATTTACTCTTAGGTAGTAAGGTTCTTTATTATATTTTTCCAAATTACTTATTGTTTATTATATCAACACAAATTTTTATTCATATTACATAAACAATATTAAAATCTTATTTATAATAAAATCAATAGCTTTATATATTACTAATCTTTACACTATATTAAAAAAAAAAAAACATTCGTTAATGTTACAAAAGTTTATACTCAAATTACCTATCCCTATCAATCTTCTGCCTAATACTACTATTCCTATTAGCAGTTGCATTTTCTAATATGATAAACTAAAATATCTCAATTACAAATATCTCTACATCATAACTTTGTTCCATTTAAAATGACTAGTGAATTTCTCAATGAACAGGTTCTCTAAAAAAAATACATTGCATTAGTCATAAATAGTTTATTTCTCCTACTCTCTTTCATTTAATACTATAGATGTGAACTGCGTCTCCTCTTGCTTTAAGACTCCTTCACCTGCCAACTATGCATCTCACACTTTTGTGCATTGTCCACACGTGCATACATGTATTCCTATATGTCTCATGCATTACAAATGTTTCCGTTAGTTTGCATTACTAATGTTTCTGATTCTTTCTATTGCAAATGTTCCTGAATGTTTCTATACAAAACCCCATTGTTTCATGATACCCATAAACAAAAAAAAAAAACTTCCATCCGTCCACAAGTTTTGCCATTTTACATGTCCCCATGGACCACGTTCCCCATGCATTCTACACATTTTAAATATATTTATATTCCAATTTCCTCTCTCCAAACTTTCTGTAACTCATAGCTACATGACTTTTACCTCTTGGCAGGAACTCGACGCTTGCGTCACTTGTTAAATTTATTACCTACTTTGACCGCACTAAAAATGAATGGCACTATAAAAGAATCAGTCGTGATTAATTTTCTTCTTCCATCCAAGTTACGTTTTAAATGGATAAGGTTTGGATGTACCCTCATAACAATTAAAAACGAAGATGAAAGGAAATGTACATGTCACGCGGTTTCTTCGATGTGTCGGCTTTAGACTTTTTTAGCACCGACCAGATAGCCGGCCTAGGGGCGCAAATTATATATTAATTCCACAGAAAGGCCCATCAGCCCTATGTAGCACATAATGATTCCATGAAATGAAATTTTTTAATTCTATGTGAGTTAGAGTGAACAAGTGTAAAGATTCCAAAGAAATAAGGAATCAATCATAATTAGTAATTTGTTTCTATCTTCTATCTCCAATTTTTAGAGGAGTTTCATCATAAAATCTTTTTGAGATGTTCATCTTTGCACTAAAGTAGGTAAAGGCAGTGTGGATTTTGCTAATACTCTCTTAGTTATATTGAGGAGCATTTCTAATTATCACCGACATTAAATCTTCACAATATTGAAAGAATCTTTTCAATTACTGGCTCTCAGGCGGTGGGATGATTTTCTATATATCCTGCTTCAACTTTTGGTAAGCCAATATTGGGAAGCCATAAAAATATATGAAAAGATTATATTTGAGATTCAATAGTTAGGTATGAGAGTCTAATGCATATGAAATCATATTGACTACATTTTAAAATGAGTTTTTTTTTATTGAATTGAATTTAAAATTAAAAATCACAATTGTATAAGTGAATGTAAAATTTATTTTCTATATTTTACTTCAATTTTTATAAAATTCATTCACGTAGTTTAGTCGATTTAGACCACAATTTCAAGAACTTGCATTTAACTACATGTTTCAATAGACAATCTTCATGCTTACATACCTTATAATTAATGTTGATTTTAGGAATATATGATTGTATAAAAAATGGATGAAAATCCCTATTAGCATTTTGACTATGCATTTGACTTGTATAAGGAATCAACACCCTAAGAAGGATTCAATTTATTTTCAAAGACAACATATTCCCTAATATATCCTACCTAATGGGTTTTATGAAACATAAAAGGCTTATCAACAAACTTTACTATTGTTGTTAAGTTATAGAAACAGTTTGGGGATTGTCATAAATGTAGAAGCTCTATTTCCAATTTGTATGTCAAATGAAGATGAGATTGAAATATTAAGGGTGGACATTAAATATGAAGAAATGTCATTGATATTTTTTGTATATTGCTTATTATTGCCATCAAGCATATCATAGAGCTAAGTGTGATTAAGGCACCAAGTTGTGCTTATAAAAATTTTAATGGACAAAGTGAATCCAATCAATTTTTTTATAATGATATGTAGTGTAGAAAAATGTACACCTTTACATTTTCACACTATGCTTGGGTCCCTTAATTCAATTGGACTTAACTAAGCTTTTAATTTACCAAATCATGCATTCCCAAACCTTATTATTTTTGTTTTTTAAAGGAAATTTGACATTAAACAATCTCCAACAGTAATTAAATTTCCTTGGAAATTGTGTCTTGGATTTAGGTCCTAGGACCCATTCGCCCAAGGGTGAATGGATCCCTTTTAAGTGTCAAGTCCCAATTTTTTTAATATGTTTTTGGTAGCCTTTTAATGATTCAAATTCAAGTTTCAAATGTCATCTTGTGGAATCTATTTTTTGGGAAATTAGATAAACACCTATAAATACATAGTTATTTTATCAATTCAAACTTAACACACAATTGCGAAACTTCATATGAAAAAATATTATTGTCAAGAGCATTGAAGAGTATATTATTCACTCATCCACAACAACAATCAAGGCCATATCATCATGTCAAAGTTCATGTGTGTTCATGTCACGTTTTGAAGCAAACATTGTGATGTAGGTTTCAAGCATTCAAGCATCCAATCAAGCCATTTCATGTAAGATATGATCCTTAGAGAGATGTGTTAGACTTCAATCCTCTAAGGGAAGGCATTAAGGATTTGGTGAGTTGTGACATAACATTGTTCATTCTTCAAATTCCTATCATTTCAAATGTCATTATTTCATTATCAAGGTTTAATTACCAAACTGGGGGTTGACCAAGGCGAACCCCTATTCACCAAAAATAAACAAATTTTTCCTCTCTTTATATGTGCATATTTACATGTGAAGAAGGATTGAAGATTGATTAAAAGAATAATTTTGTAAATTTTTCAAAGTTATCATTGTTGTCAAGCCACAAAAACTCACTTACAAAATTTATTTCTAGCTTTTCGACAGTGGAATATGGAGAAATTGGGAGCTTAGATCTAGAATCAAAGGACTTTGAAATAAGGTTTTAGACCCTTTTATAGAGACCCATTCACCGAAGGGTGAATTTTTCCTATTAGGACACTTAGAACCCACTTTTGGTGTCAAGTACATATTAGTCTACCCTTCTTAGATCTGCCTAAAAGTTGGTTTTTTTGTGCTATCCTTAAACTTTGCATTTCAAGTTGTGCATCATGTAGTTGAGTTCATTAAGTGTTTTATTTTCATCTTCCAATAGTGCATTTTAGTCATATTTGTCATTTTCTATCATAAGGAAACAACTAGACCTCTTAATAGGGTTGACTCACCTCAAGATTGAAAGTCAATTATACCTTTGGGAGATCTCATTTCCTAATAGAAATAGGAAATTGTGAGTGTCTTAGATCATCATTCCATTTTGGTGAACACTCATCCACATTCCACCATTTTTTTATGTTTCATTTTGGTGAACCTGACATTGTTGAACTATAAACTTTTTGAAATTGAAGGTCCTTCAAATCATAGATCTAGGATTCTGCATTAGTTCACATTGCCTCTCATTTAAGGTTGTCAAAATTGCATTAGTTTTCATTTCATTTAGGGTTTTAAAGTTGCATTTTGCATTGTTTAAAATTTCAAAAATTCAAAAACATAGCATACATATTACATTGATTTTGTATAGTGGTTGCATATTAGTGTATTTTTCAAATCATTTGCATCAAAAAATTCAAACAAAATTGCATTTAAGAATTTATCATTTTTCTTGTTGTTTGTCATCAAATTGCATTTGCATTTCAACATATTTTTTTGGAAATTTGTAACTGAAAGTGTCTATTTGCAACCTAAACCAGAGACCTTAAATATCAACTTAGAAACCCATATTTTACTTTTTCAATCCCTATGCAAAGACCCATTCACCCTAGGGTGAATTTGTCCTTGTACGGGCCTTTTTTCAAATTTCTAAGCATAAATTTTTCTGTCTATTTTATATCTTGTTGTTTTCAAATCTTAGTTTCAATTTTTAAAATTACAATTTTATGTAATTGTTTGTATTCAACACAATTGGTCAAAAAAAGTGTATTGTTCAAAAGTAAATTTTTTATTCAAAAGACATCATTTTCAATTTCCTACATTAAAATATCAAAATCTTGTATGTCATATCTAGAAATTGCAATATCTTTTTACATACTTGCATCGTGTTTCCTCTTTGTGGATGTTTGCTACACTTATTTAGTTCCTTTTTTCCATTTTGGGAACACTTTTGGCTTGGTGAAACTTTCATGAGTATTACAACCTGGTGTCCTATTACCAATACATCAATGAGGTGTAGTTCGAGACTCATGGCATCCTGTGCTAGTACATTTGATGTGGATCTTGGGTTTTCCAACTCTTTTGAACTCATAGTGTATATACTAGTCAACCCATGTTGGAATCCATGCCTGAAATAACATGTCCTAAGACTTCCAATCCCATTGATTTCGAAACCATTGTTGCTTATTTTCCTCATGTGAAAACTTGCAAAAAATGGATAAAGCCTTACAAAAACTCTAAAATTTTGTGAGTGTTGAATACATTGTTGGTACTTCAATTCCTGTCATAGATAACATGATGAGAATGCTTGATAATGAACTAGGAATAGAAATTGTGTGTAGCCTAGCTCATATTGTTGATGACCATGTCCCTACAATGGCCAGTTGTGCTCAAGCTTTGGGTTACACTCAAAGTCAAGGTGGGAATCAAATTCCTCCTACAACTATGCCCTCTATTCCTACATACACTCATCCAATTGTTACTACAACAAGGCATACAACTAGCAATTCCAATCCAACTTTTAGCATGTCCACTAGGAATCCTTTTAGCTTTGTAAATTCAAACCTCATATCTCCTAACCCATCACCTCTCACAAAATTGCAATTCACTTGTCCTCCTAATAGATATACACCTCCACCTTATTCACCTCCATCTCAAAACACAACCAATGATTTCATCCTCAACCAACTTTTACAAAAAAATTCATCCCTCCAATAATAAATTTCCACATTAAACCAAAATCAAAATGGCCAACCTTCACAATATGTCAAATTAAACCCATTGTCATTAGAGATATTGAGAGCCCAAATTCCACAATGCATAGAGATTCTTAGATTTGAGAAATATGGCGGTAAAGGAGATCCTAGCAACCATTTATTGGAATATATAGCCTTATGTAGTGACTTCATTTTCAAAGAAAAACTCTTGGCTAAGCTTTTTCCTAGATCCTTGAAAGACACAACCTTGCAATGGTTTTCTCTTTACTGAATAATTCAATTCATTCATTCAATGAACTAATGATGCCTTTCTTAATCATTTCCAAGTTCACATTGGTCTCAAGATGGCCTTACCTAATTTAATGCAATGTAAATAAAATAATGGTGAAAATGTCATTGAATTCATAGCACATTACCAATCACTTTACTCACAAATTAATATTAAGATTCTTGATGTTGATCTTCAAATAATGTTCATTGAAAAATTGCAAAATAATATTCAAGATAAGCTTGGGATGATGAAATTTCCCTCCTTCACTCACTTGTGCATGGATCTCCATGACTATCTTAATTTGGTTAGTCATCGTGAAGTGAAAAATTCTTGCAATTATCCTGAAAAATATGAATATGCGCCTCATAACAATTTACAACCATTCAAGAAATAAAATAAGAGATTTTTATAGATAAATCCACTTTAAATAAATCAACATGTTGAATCCCAAGTGGCTGCTATAAAAACAACAAATCAACATCAATTCAAGGAAAAGAATAGGAAATTTACCCCACTACCAGATACCCTTCATTCTATCATGTCTCAACTATAGGTTAAGAACCTAATTACCTTACCTCCCATTAGAACCATTGGTCCTAACAAGCCTTTACCTCCAAACTATAATCCAAATTATTTTTCCATTATTATTGACAAAATAGACACGTTAGAGAATGATGTATGTGTCTTAGAAATATTATGCAAGACCTCATTGATTCTAATCACATCCAAATTGGTGGTGTTAATGATCAAGTAAATAAGTCTATTTCCCCACCCAACCAAAATTTGCAAATCTTTACCAATCCAATGCCAAATCATAACATCTCATTTATTAAAGCTAGTGACACCAATAATGATGTGATGAATGTTGGCAGCATAGAAGACATGACTAACAATAACACGAGTGATTATGGGAATGATTTGCAAGGTATGATGAACCTCATTAACATTCAACCTCATAAGGGCCAAACTAACCCGTCTATTGATATTTTTTTCTCACAAAATGATATAATTTGACATGCACTCGATGGTCCTCTTTACATAGTTGGAAGAATCAATGACAAGCCTACAAAAGGGATGTTAATTGATCTTGTTTATGTAGAGAATGTGATCACCAAGGAATTCTTGTTTGTGCATGAACTTTACCAACATTTGTATGAACAATCAAAAGCATGGATCAAAACACAAAATGGTTTTTCTTTCCCTATGATAGGTTTTATCACTCTCCCATCAAAAGTTGGACCGAAGGAATTAGATGTCCCATTCTCCATCATCTTGTCATTATACTAATTCCATGAGAAGCTAGGCTATCCATAGCTATGTTGCATGGATGTTGTCCCCTCGGTAGTACACAAATGCTTAAAATTTCCATTTGGTAATGACATCTTCACTATACATCATAGTGGCTTTAATAATATGTCTTCCCATGGGAATTTTTCATTGGATTTATTTTGGCCCAAACCTATGGAACCTATTAAGCATCATCAAGATTTATTTTTCAAATACTACCAAAATTTCAAGGCAAAGTGCATTGCAAGATTATCTCTTAGCAACATGTCTCAACCCATGATTGAGCCTCCTATCATTGATGAAACTATGATTGAATATCCAAATCCCTTCCAAGTAACCAAGAAAAATCAACCATGCTTCCTCCACCCAATTTCTATAAGATACCAAGAGATAACCATTCAATTCCTATTGATCCTCCTAAGATCAATCAAGTTTACAAACCCAAAGAGAAAGTGGTTGACCAACCCACAATGGTTCCTTTTGTTACTCCCTTATGGGAAGAAAAGAAACCAATGGTTGATAAACTCGATCCTACACAATCACAACTTGAAAATCATGCAAGAAGAAATCAAAATGTTAATGAGTGTAGGTGTATATTTTGTGTTATTTCTTGTAAGTTAAAAGAAGAAAACAAGCGAGCAAGCTAAGATCAAAACCTAACTCAAAAAAAGCATGACGATTCTCCACCTTCACCACAAAAACAACATGAAACCTCTATGGACAGCATCATTAGGCCTCCTAGGTATTGTGATTAACTTGGATGATGATGATGAGATTTATAATATTGAACAGGAAGTGAATAATGAGCTAAATTTATTATTTTTCTCTTCCATGAACTTACATGAGAACAAATATGATGATCCTCCTACAAAGAGTGCATCTCCACGTGTTGAACTTGGTGATTGTCCTAGTACGACACTTGTTGTGTCCCCTTTGGCTATTTATCTACCTTTTGCATATGATGAACACGATTGGGATGCACATGACCTACATTAGGTTGGCTCGCATGTGTCATACTAGTATTTCTTTATCTTCTTTTTATGTTCACTTCAAGATTTCTGGATAAACTGTGTGCATATTTTTACATCAAGATTTCTTTTTATGTTCTTTATGTGATTTCATGCACATATTGTGATCCCCCATATCTTGTTTCTTGGCATGTCTTTATGCTTATGAACCTACTTTGGATGACCCTTGTCACTCTGTTGGTGCAAGGATTCAAAAGAAGAAAATATATCTTGACATTCTTCTATTTCTATCTACATTATTCTATCTATTGTAATGATTTATATTGTCATTTATCTTACAGTGTTTTCCTTTTGGGGATGATGCAATGTGTTGAGACATTTAGATCTCTTCCATGTTGACCTAAAATATTTTCTATTTTTTCTCTCTCTATGTGCCATTCATCCTTTATGTTCATTTTTCTATGACACAAATATAGTTTGGATGCTTTACACTCTAGAATATACACCATTGGTGGATATGTGTCCTTCTAATGTTCTATTTATCAAAATTTCTATACTTCTGAATTTACCTTTCATTGCATAAATCTTAGCACTAGCCATAGGGAAGATGACTATAATCTAGCTACAAATGCTAAAAAGGAAGAAGAAATAAAATTCTATATTGCCAAACATTTTATCTCGCTAAGTTTGGTTGTATATCATCAATTTTTTGAGTTGGAACATATCCTTTAGTATTGGAAAATATCCTCCATATAATCCATGTAGTAGGTATAGACAATCTATCTCCAATGGAACCTAAAGTTCCTATTGTCATTGTCAATATAACTATACAATCTGTATATTTTAAAAACTTTCCAAATGGCCATTTTTTGAGCTAGAGGGTCATCTAAACAATCATTTCTATTCAAAAGTTCTTCTTGCCATGATTGTAACACACACACACACACACACACACACACACACACACACACACACACACACAATATATATATATATATATATATATATATATATATATATATATATATATATATATATATATATATATATATATATATATATATATATATATATATATATATATATCATCTATGACCAGGTGACCAGAGTCCCTTTCAAATGCATTATCAAGCTCAATGCTTCACCACCATACTAGATAGCTTGCTTTTTCAAACTAAATTAGAAATCAAAGCTATTTATTTACATCAAAACACAAATATCGTATGAAAGGAGATTACAAAATTGGAAAGAAAAAATAGAGTAGTCTATGGAAGCCACAAGATTAAAATAACATAAGTTTAATATTTATAGGAAGAAAAAAAAAATCTATGGATGCCCATCAAATTTAAATAATCATGTCAATTTTAGTTAGATGGTCACTTAGGAATTTAAAAATTTAAGTACACTTCCTTTGATCCAAAGATGACTCATGGACCACATACAACATTTAAACACAATCTAGAATATTCCATCAACACCTTGAAATCCAAAAAATACTTCACAACAACATTCACCTGAAAGATATATTCATTTTGTACATCCAATTAATCTTCCAAACACTATAACACATGAATCCAAACTTGCGAAGAACAAAAACATAGAAAACTAAGATTGAAGATGGATATAAACAATATAAGAACACTCCCAAATCCAAAATAATAGAAACCACAACATGGAGAAATGTGGAGCAAAATCATTTCTCCCAGACAACACTGCTTTCATAGTTCACACACTGGTGAACAATTTTTTTTTGCCAAATGACCCAGAGCCTAAAACTCTGCATATAACACCTTTTAACACCTCTAATCAACATATCCAAACCACATAGGTAGATCTTCAACCATTAATAAATGTGGAGAAAAATACTAAATAATACTCTGCCACACTAAGCACTCTTTTAATCAAATTTTCTCAAAATCACTTGGAAACCAAGCACCTCAATCATCATCTCAACATCTGCAACACCTTCTCAACATATCAACCACACAATAGGTTGATCATCCAATAAAACATGCTCATCAAAGCAACACTAGAGGTTGTCATCAGTGAGACTACTAATGATAGCATAATGCAACCAATCAAAGCATCTCCATAGGTTGACATCGATGCAACAACATAGATCTATTGATATCAATGAAAACACGAGCTTCCACACTCCATTCATCAATAAAACCTACCTAATGAGCATCAGTGTAGGCACTCAAAGAGAAATTTTGATCCTTTTTACACCATAGACCATAATCTGGAGTACCCTTCAAGTATCTTTATTCTTTTCACAACTTTTTCATCAGTTTTCTTAGGATTAGCTTGAAATCTAGCAAACAAACATACTGCATAGATGAAATCTAGTCAAGAAGTAGTTAAGTATAATATCCCTCCAATTTTCTTAGGATATGCTTATTGTAAAATGCATTTTGATCTAACCAATGTAGGTGCCACTTTTCAGAGAGCCATGAATTTGGCATTTCAAGGTGTTTATAGACAGTTTATTTTGGTCTACTTGGATGATATCATGGTGTTTCCAAAGCATGTAAAAGACCATTTTCGTCACCTTGAGGAAGTATTTCAGAAATGTAGGGAATATGGTATTCCCTAAATCCAAATAAATGTTTCTTTGCCACTGATCAGGGCAAGCTTCTTGGGCATATTGTTTCAAAGGATGGCTTCGTCATTGATCCCACAAGAGTAAAATCTATCTTGGCCATCCCACTTCCCAGCCAGAAGAAAGGATTATAGAGTTTCTTAGGTACAATTAACTTTGTGAGGAGGTTCATCCCAAATCTTGATGCTTTGGTAAAGCCTCTTACTTCTATGCTCAAGAAAAATATGGCTTTCAAGTGGACCAAGGAAGGCAGAGATAGCTTTGAAGCTATCAAACAAGAGATTGCTCAAGCTCCTACCCTTTTCAATCCTAACTATGAGAGGGATTTTATTATTTATACCTTTGGAGGTGGACCAAGTATATTAGTTGTTCTAACTTAGCTAAATAAAGAAAATCTGGAGCAGCCCATTGCTTTCTTTAGTGAAGAACTCAAAGATTATGAGGTCAAGTATAGCTATGTTGAAAAGCAAGCTCTTGTTGTTATTAGAGCATTGAAAAAATTCAGACATATGTTATCTAATAACAAGATACAACTAATGCCGATACGGGCGTGGTTCGGTGGTCAAGTCAGTTGGTTGTAGTGACAGCCACCAAGGTTCAAACCCTCGTTGGGCCAATGCGATCACGGGTTTGGTAGTTTCTTGTGGTTTCTTGTACCCGGTTCATAGCTCCAATCAAAACCGTTTACTCCTAATAATATGGGTGCATTGCACCTTTAAAAAAAAAATACAACAAATGGTACCCCATGCCAGCATTAAAGAGTTTCTTTTGAGAAGAAAAATCTTTGAAAAAAGGGTTGGATGGATCACCAAGGTGATGGATTACCATTAGAAATGTTGATAAATAGAACATTAGAACATTAGAAGGACACATATCCACCAAACTTAGAGTTTCTTTTGAGAAGAAAAATCAATGAAAAAATGCCTAGATGGATCATCCCATAGAAATCGCCAAAATTTTGTCATTTCATGCCCCCTTTTGATGACCCATCACTAATATCCAATCTGAGTAATCTTCCATGGGTTGAATCGTGCATACATTTCCCTTGAAGTATTCCAAAATTGGCTAAGTCCCATATTTTTGAGGTTTTGGTTGTCAGTTACCTTCTTCCTTTCTTTCTCCATCACTCCCTTCATCCTTTTCTACTAAGTGTTTCGGGTTTCACCCTTTGACCTTACCCTTTACCTCCCCTTTGATCTCTTCCTCCATCCATTTCTCTCTCTTCACCTTTCGGTCCTCCCTCTTCCCTTCCTCTTCCTTAATTTTTTCTTCTTCGGCCCTCAACCTTCACCTTTCATCCTTGCATCTTACCTCTTACCTTCGGAGGTAAGAGGTAAGGATCCCTTCGATCTCCAAAAGTTTGCTTGTCTATCTTTCGGTCATCGCCTAAGGTTCCTTTGCTATATCAAAGGGACTTCTTCTTCAGTCTCTCTGACATCTTCTTGTCTCTCGAATAGTTTCCCTTTCCAAATTTGACTGTGTTGGAATTTCAAACACTAGCCTTTGACCTTCCTTTTACCTCTTACCTTTCCTTGATAAGAGGTAACTCTCCTCTCTGCCACAAGACACTTCCTTCTTCTCCGTTCTTTCTTCTTCCCTTTTTCCCAGTATGCGGTAAGTGTGACACCCAATGTCCAGCTCCCAATATACGATCTCCAAAGACCCCTCATCGAAGGAAGGATGCAAAGTCGGTGAGACCTATTTTGTGGTCCCTCCAATATTCTAATGGAGATATATCGAAGAGATAATGCAATGTCGGCGAGACCAGTTGTGTGGTCCCTTTGATATTCAAATGGAAGGAAAATTTTCCTCATTGGTGAAATAGGTGAACGTCAGCGGGACCTTGATGCTTGTCCCTTTGACATTCTGACAAGTTCATTTTTGAAGGTCTGCACCATTTAATTCCAAGGCTTATAAAGGAAAATTTTTGGGCCCGACACCCCGACAGTACACAGATTGGTGTGTTTTCTTCACCAAACACCATCAATGTGCATCTACTTCCTAGTGGCTAGGTTTGAATTTTTAGGGTTCGATGACAACATTAATGCATCTTGGTCACTTCTCCTGTGGTGGTAACCATTCTCATTCATTACTGCTACTTTTCATCTTTGACCATTACATGCCCTATATCATGGATTTCAAAAGGGTTCTCCATGGATTTTTCTGTAAATCTTTATAGCGAGATGAATGACGTGCAAGTTTGTTCTTCTCCAGGTCCTTCTTGGCACATTTTTTCATGGTAGGTATGATATCCATGGCTCTTCTTGGCACGACTTTTTGGGCACAAGTTTCTTGAATAGATCTTGGGTTTTCCCTGATATGATTTGTGACCCAAGTTGGGTTCGGGTTAGCTATTGCTCATATGACTTATGCTTAAACTATAAAAGCAACACTTATATATTTTTTAAGGGGTTCTTCCTCTGGCCTCTCTAGGGTTTTTCTATTGCAGACACTGCATTCTTGCATTCTTCTATTGTAAAGATTTCTTCTAAGCTTTTATGTTAATAAAGTTTAGTTATTATCATTGTTATTTCTTGCATGATTGTGTAAAATCTATTTACCTTCATGTTTGAATGTATGTTTTAGCTATTTTTTTGATGTATTATGTTATTTAGAAGTAGGAAGAAACACATTTCTAAGCTTGGTGCTTCACCATCCTTTCATTTCATGTTCTCTTTCTATCCCTTTTCCTCTATTATTTGTTAGATTATAGTAGTGATAGTGATGCAGGAGCATCCGAAAACATTCAAAAAGTTGAGGTAGTTGATAGTGAAAGCTACAGAGATCCTGGGTACCAGATTATTGAATTCAATTGTTAGGGGTTGTGGATTAAAGGGTTTTTTTATGGTGTCTAATATTTCCATGTTAAGCTTCAAAGGTACGCATGAAGGATCGATCGAGTTGAGAAGATCTATGCGCAGACAGTGTTTAGTTATTCCAATTGGTGTTCTAGAAGGAGGATGGTGTGATTCTGGCAGCTTGTGTTGTTGCAGATGTTGTGGTGGTGATTTTTGAGGTTCGTGGAAGTTTCTAGATCATGTGTTGAGGGTCTACATCAATCGTGGTGTTTGCGATTGGTGAATTTCTCCTTTGTGAGTTCATGTTTACCTATTCTTGGCCGACAGGGTGTTGAGGCGTGTTGTGGATCTTTGAAGAGCAGTTTGGAAGGTGTTTTCATGATTCAGGAAGTTTTTTTGGGTCCTGGTTTTGTTATGGTTGACCTTGGTGGATTCACATTATAATTTGTTTATTGCTTGAGGCCGACCTATCTGAGTTGGTGCATTATTTTACTAGTCGTTGTAATTCGGCCAACATGAGGAGTTAAATGATTTGTAGATGGTGTAAATAGAAGAGAGAGGATTGTTACAAGTAGGCGATTGAAGAATGAGATCAACCATATAGAGTATGAAGCACAAAGCAGAAGTGTTTTGATTCAGAAGGATCTCATAGCAGAGCATGTCAAGCAAGAAAAGAAGCCGATGAAAATTGTTGTATGAATTATTTGTAATTACTGGGCTGCAGCGTAGAATCCGTAAGCCCAAAGGGGCATATGTAATGTGTTTTGAGATATAATATAATGATGGATGGGCTTTGAAAGCTAGCTTTTTCCCTGTTAGGGTTTTCCCAAGATAAATTTGGTGTCTGGTGTTTAAGAATGTCTTTTATCTTTCTATGGATTAGCTGTTAAATTCTGTTGCATATCTGTGTGATCATGGAGTTAGTTTTTTAGCATGCAATGCTAGACAATCCTTAATTGGATCCTCCTGCCTTGACTGCATCAGTTGGTATCAGAGTTGGTTGCGAGTCTAGTTGTGAAGGAGAGAAGATGGGGAAGATTGGGAAGAAGATGAAGAAAGAAAATAAAACCCTTGAAGAAGAATAGAAAGATTTGAGAAGAAATGAGGAACTAGAAGTAGAGCTAGATATGTTTGAAGACCTTAGAAAGAAATTTGTAGATGAATTCAAGATTATTCTGGAGGAAAGTTTGAAGGAGCTGAACAAGGAGAACAGTTTGCAAAAGGAGATATCTGGTTTGAAGGAACATGTTGATTAGTTGGAGCAGTCACTTATTGCATGCCAAAAGGAGAATGAGGATCTGAGATCTAAGTTAGAAGTGTGTGATGTTTCTTATGATACTAATGATTTGTGTGAAGTTGCAGAAGAAGGTGAGGTTGAAGGTAACAATGTAATGAATCCTACAATTTTTGGTGATGGTATTGGTTTCAAAATCATGCAAAGAATGGGATATGAATGAAAAGGATTGGGAAAGCAACAACAAGGAATTATAGAACCTATTGAGCTGGTGAGGAGATCAAAGAGTGAAGACCTTGGATATGACCAAGTTACGAATGCTACTACAAGTTTGAAATAAAGGGAAGGTATGTATTGTTCACATTGTAATAGGTCTAGACATGAAAAGGAATTGTGTTGGGATCTATATCCTTGTAAGTTATGTGGATTAAGGAATCATTCTGAGAAGATGTGTTGGAATAAGAAGAGAAGGAGACAACCTATGACAAGTTATGAACAAATGGATTACGGATGGATTGATGGAGCAAAGTGGAAGCATGTTACCTATGTGCTTAGGATATTGTACAGGTGGAAGAACTCATATGTTGGAGGAAAAGAGGAATCAATATATAGAAAAAGAAGACCTTATGCAAAGCATAGAGGTGTTTGGAGGAAGAAAGAATCAAGTGTTGAGTGTCATCAAGAATCTGATGTCAGAGGAGCCGATGAAGGAGAAGTAGTAAAAGATGCAGAGATAGTTTGTGCAGATGAAGAAGGGCCTATGGATGTAGAGTTAATTTATCTAGAGGAAGGCGAACCTTTGGAGGAAACAAATTTCCTTGTGGAACTGGAAGAAGGTGAAGCATTAATCTTAAGGAGAAAGTTAGGAGCTAAAGTGAATGAAGGTGAACTTGAGGCAACTTTGTAGGGTGGCTGATTAGATCGCTACGACCGATGAGAGCGGTCTGAGCTTGCATAGATCTGAGCCTAGAAAGAGCTTGAGGTAGTTTGCAGGGTGGACTTGAATAGAACGCCGAGCTTGAGGCAGTTGCAAGTACCTGTGGATAGATCGCCAAACTCATTGAAGGAGACAATAATATAGATCAAAGTGATGGGGCTCACTTTTCAATTAACCCTGGGAGTCTAATGTCTAATCGGGAGCGTCGAAACATTCAAAATTTGAGGTAGTTGATAGTGAAAGTTCGCGAGATGTTGGTAGGTGCAGTTATTGAATTCAATTGTTAGGTGTTGTGAATTAAAAGGGTTTGTTTCTAATGGCATCTAATATTTCCATGTTAAGCTTCAAAGTCGTGTGAAGGATTGATCGAGTTGAGAGATCTATGTCTTGTGGTGTTTAGTTATTACAGTTGGTGTTAGGAAGGAGGATGGTGTGATTCAGGCGGCTTGTGTTGTTGTGCATGTTGTGGTGGTGATTCATGAGGTTCATGGAAGTTTCTAGATCATGTGTTGACATCAATGCGTGGTGTTTGCGGTGGTGAATTTCTCCTTTAATGAGTTCATGTTTACCTATTCTTGGCGACCGGTGTTGAGGCATGTTGTGAATCTTGAAGAGTAGTTTGGAAAGGTGTTTTTGATCGAGGAAGTTGTTTTGGGTCTTGTCTCTGTTGTGGCCGACCTTGGTGGATTCACATTATAATTTGTTTATTGCTTGAGGCCAACCTATCTGAGTTTGTGCATTATTTTACTATTCGTTGTAATTTGTCCAACATGAAGAGTTAAATGATTCAAGCAGATCGGGCCTAGCCATCAGATCCAGAGCATTCGAGAGATGAAAATCGACATATAACATGCCCTATTTCGGGGTTGGGAGCTTCTGAGGAAAAAAAAATTGTTTCAAAGGTCATATGGTCTGTGTATGGCCCCTGTGCACAATTCTCGAAAAAAAATTCAGGTTTTTTAAAATATTTTTCCTGCAAAAAAAATATACATCAGGTTTTTTTTTTAAATTAAAAATAAAAATAAAAACAAAGCAAAAGTTTTTATTAAATCAAAAGGCTTTAAAGCCTGTGCAGGGTTTGTACTATGTAGGCCTGCTCACCTTGTACCTACGTGGGCCCCTTGTACGTCGGCGTTTCTAAGTCGCTGACAGTTTTCATTCATCAGCTGGCAGCTTCTTCTTTCACTGACGTTAACTCCCAATAACCGGCCGGCCTTCTCTGGTCTTTCCGACAGCCTTCAACCAATCTGGTGGGTAGTGGCATCACCAATGGAATATTTTGCTGCCTTGAAGATTCTAGCAACCTCCTCCCCCTCCCGACGGCTACAACAAATATTCCCTGTCACAATGAAGATTCCACCGGAATGTTTTGGTATCATGATGACTGTCAATTTTTTTGGTAGGGGGGCTTTTTTTGCCATGATGGCCAAATGGCCGTCAAATTTTTTCCCATGAAGTGCTAACATCAGCATGATGTCATCGGTCGTACGACCCTCTTTGCCCCCTCCTAGCCCTGATTTGCCTTCAAGGAGCAGTTTTTTTCTTTTGGGCATAACTTGGGCATACGGTATCGAAATCAGGAAAATGAGATATTGCCGGAAAGCTGGTTCCAAGAAATTTCTAGTAGTGTAGGTTATTTTTCAATATTTTTCTATTTATCTACATTTATTGCTGTTTGAATTTAGATGTTCATTTTGGGGTTCCAAGCTCATAACTTTTTGTCACGATCTCCGATTTTCGTCTTCTTTGTGGCATTGGAAAGGTATTGAGGAGCTCTATTTTTTTGGTCCATGCACTTTTTTCTGTATCTGTCCCAAGTTTATCATTATTCCAGATTTGTCCCGATGGGTGTTTTGGAGATTACTTGGATGTTTTGGTAGTTGGAAAGGTGAAACTTGAATATTTGTACTTCATTTCAATACCACATCATCTTATTTTCTATTTATGCATGTTTAGGATTCTCTCCTTTTACAATCATTCTGTTATTGTAATAAATGAACTGAGATAAAGTTCCATCAAGGGGGTTTCTTGCATAATAAATCTGATTAGAGTGTAGTTTTCACTTTGATCTCCATATCCATCTTGTTTTGATGGAAACTCGCATGGGTTATTTGGTTTCTTAGTTTCTTTTGTCCACTTTTTTGCTGTAGCTTGACACATATCAGATTCATTGGTTCACACTTTAGTTGAGAGATTATTTTTCTTGATCCACATTGGTCTAGATTCTTCTCATTTGAGGGCCATGTTTTTATGGTTAATGTTCTAGAATCTTGATGGTACTCGTCCTATGGGAAGTTTTAGTTTCAGTTTGGCATTGGCTTCAAGAGACACAACTTATAGGATTTTCATCATTATGGGTCCTTTCATCCTTTCATCTACTGTTGCTTCACAGATTCCAGGGTTGTTCTAGTTTGTGAGTTTTCTAGTGTTCCGTGGCATCAGGTTTGCTATCGCATTATCATGATTCCAGTTTTGGTTTCAGTTGTAGACAGAAGTATCTTTCCTTGCTTGTCAGATTGCAGTTCCATTGTTACTCCACAGTGTTCTTCTAGTGCTTCTTTGTAGTAGTCATCTCATTGTAGGAGGGTTTTGTCCCACTGGGTTTTCCTTCTCTACCTCATCATTGCATTTGTACTTGGGTACCTAATCAGGCCTTGTTGTCGGGACCCATTCATGCTTTCTTGCATTCATCTTAGTTTTAGGTGCATGCTTTTTTAGTCTCCCTAAGTTGCACTTATGGGGGGTGTTAGTGTAATTAATATTTAATTACACTTGCATAACTTTACTTAGGTATTATTTATTTCCTAGGTTTATTTATTCTTATCATTATCTTTTGAGCTATCTTGTTGCTCAAGATAAGATTAGGGTTATGCATCTTTGCTTTTATAAAGCAAGTCATTATCTTGTAATTATTGAATTCTTGAATAATATTATGTTGCACATCTTTTTGCAACCTCTATATTTTTTCTGTTTTTCTCTTCTATGGAAGGATATTCTAGTTTGCAAATCTGATCTTGGTTTCTAACAACTAGGACCCAGGCACCCTTGGGTGACTATCCTACTTGTCATGGCTAAAAAAACTTTTTCAGAGACCTCTATTGTTGTGTTTCTTGTTGGCTTCTGCTTGTTTCTTTCTATTTCTAAGTGTTTGTTGTACTTATATAGCAGTTTGGTGTTCATCTTGAGTGCACTTTTGGTGTTGTTAAACTTGCATAAGTTTCACAACCTAGTTTCCTACTACTAATTATTTAGTGAGATGTAGTTTGAGACTATACCCTCTTTTTAATGAATACCCAATTATGTGGGGATATAACTTTTAAATTAGTATTTAAATGGAGAATAATATTTATTAATAGATAATATTTTCCATTTAGCTTTGAACTATTGCTTATGTTATCTATTTTCTTGATATTAATTTAAATTACTTATCAAAGTATTAAAATAAAGAAATTAAGCATATTCAATAGTTATAAAAAGAATAGTATGTAATTTACAGCTGACGGATCCCAAATATGGAAAAAGTGGGTATGTGTGTGAGGGGGTTCAATTTGATCATATTGAAATACTTTTCACTAAATTCCAATGATGACATTCTCATTTAATGGATTTTGGCATTACAAATTCAAATTCTTTATGCTTTATATATGGAGTTTAAATGTAGTTGAGAGGAGGAGAGTAGGGGGGAGAGATTTTGATCTTCTTTCGATATGGCCATGGAGATGTCAAGGAAGAAGAGGGGATCAAAACCTCATAGAGGTCATCAAGCAATTGTAGTAAGAATTATAGGTAACATTTAGAATTTGTATGGAATCCTTCCTTAGTTTTAATCTGATTGTATTGTGCTACATCAAATGAATATACTATTTCACATGTTTGGCATATATGCATTACTTTCTCTATCATAAAATAGGAAAATGATTTCAATATTACTTAGATTTGTGTTAGTCAAGTAATAATATGTGCTTCTATCATTATCAAGTTGACTCTATGAATTTCAAACACTAGGTAATTTAAATTTCACTCTATATCATATTTTAAAGCTTGGTTGGTATAGGTGTTCATGCATTAGCTATCAATCTTCATGATTCATTAACCAACCCCAAGGACTTGAGTTCTTTATGATTATATCTCTTAGTTAAGACTCTTTGCTTAGTAAGCCTCTTTGTAAATGTTACTCAATGAGCGCTCAAAGAATTGCCAATATGGTCAATTGGTGGAAAACTCCAAGCTAGAGTCTTCACTTGTTAAGAACATGGTATATTAAATGTTCAAAAATCATACATCTTAAAATTATCTCTTTCACACCTAGTTTTAACTCAAGAATCTACAACTAAGAGTTTTAGCTTATGGTTCATGTTGTCACATAAAACCACACACTACTGAACAAGAGTTCAGTGTTCTAATGACATAATGGAAACAACTTTGAGGTTATGGGGCCTTGTGCAAATGAGGTTAAATCTCCGGAGAAGGTTGACTTCCTCTTCTAACTAAGTGCAAATGTGTTGGTTTAACCTAGCACATGAAAACCCTATCTAATGTAGTCAAGGTAGGAGGATCCAATTAAGGATTTTCCAGCCTTGTAGCCTAAAACACTAACTCCATGATCACACAGATATGCAACGAAATTTAACAGCTAATCCATAGAAGGATAAAAGGCATTCTTGAACACCAGACACCAAATTTATCTTGGAAAAACCCTAATAGGGAAAATCCTAGTCTTCAAAGCTCATCCATCATTATATTATATCTCAAAAGACATTACATATGCCCCTTTAGGCTTATAGATTCTAGACCGCAGCCCAGTAATTACAAATAATTCATACAACAATTTCCATCAACTTCTTTTCCTGCTCGACATGCTCTCTGCTCTGAGATCCTTTTGAATCAAAACACTTCTTCTTCATGCTTCATACTCTGTATGGTTGATCTCCTTCTTCAATCTCCTACTTGTAACAATCCTCTCGCTTCTATTTATACCATTTGCAAAATGCACTTGAAGCTTTGCAACTCCCAAATCTGGCAAATCTTCAAACCCTCATAACTCTGGCATAAAATGTTGAATTTAGGCGAAACAAAAGTCAATCTTGACTTTTTTGATAGCCCTAGACTCGAAAATGAGCTCATATTTCCTCCAATGTGTGCTAAAAGTGACCATGCAAGAGCACCCAAATAGAGAGACAAACTTGAGGTATGAAAACCCTCAAGGAATCCCGAACTAACTCTGCAATGAATCTCTCAAAATCTGAGAAGGGGCTACAAATCAAGACTCTAATACCATGTTAGAAACCAAGATCAGATTTGCAAACCAGAATATCCTTCCATAGAAGAGAAAAATAGAAAAAATAGAGAGGTTGCAAAAAGATGTGCAACATAATATTATTCAAGAATTCAATAATTACAAGATAATGATTTGCTTTATAAAAGAAAAGATGCATAACCCTAATCTTATCTTAAGCAACAAGATAGCTCAAAAGATAATGATAAGAATAAATAAACCTAGGAAATAAATAATACCTAAGCAAAGTTATGCAAGTGTAATTAAATATTAATTACACTAACACTAGTCAGGGGTTCTAAAAGTTCAAAGTTTGACTATAGACTACATTGATTAAGGATTCTGATTATCCTTGCAAACAACTATAACAGTAAATAAATTTCCAAAATTTGCTTAATGTACTCCAATTTAAAGCACAATGCAAGTATGTAGCAATGCTGAAGATATTTGAACAAAATTGAATGCTAGTTTCAGATATGAAATTATGTGATAATTGGCTAATCATAAGATGCAGAAACCTAGAAATGATGACTTTTGAATTCAAATTTTGACCCTAGAAAATGTACTTTCTTTCACTAAAGGGTATGTGCAAGATCATCATGGAAAAAATAGGCTCTTAAGTGAAAAATTTAGAAAATTTTGAGTTAGAAAACTTGACGTAAAAATTTGAATAAGTTATCTATATTATTTCAAAAATATGTAAGTATAGAATGTAGCAAATTAAATGTAGTTTCTAAACTACTAGGTTTATTTTTTTTTAAATCTATTTGGTGAAAATTGAAATTTCAATGCAATAGTACTTAAATTTGGGGAAAAATAAGTAGGTGTTTATCTCACCACTCTAACCACAATAAAATGATAATATTTTTTTATAAGATTTTAGATATAAGTATAGGAATCATGTCCCAATGTGATGCATATTTTTTTGTAATTTTTTTCCAAGTAAATAATTAATTATGATTTTTTATTACAACTTTTAAAAATATAAAAACTTGTATGTCTGACCACCTTAACTTGGTCAAAACTTCATGAAATTCAATTTTATTTTTTAATCCTATAGTATGTGAAGCATAGAATGTGACACATGTTTTGGTTTCAAAAAATGCAATACCATTTGAAAGCTATAGATATTTTTCAATCAAGACTTCAATTCTAATTCAAATAAAAAATGAATAATAATTATTTATTAAATTCAAAGTAAAACATAATTTATATTGGTGGAAAGTTGAGAATCTCCTTTAAAAACCCTTTTCGTTTCATCAATTTTGGGTTAAAAAAAATCGTCAGCCACATACCCTACACATACCCATCATATCACCACTTTTTGGTCCATCATGATTTTGCACATACCCTAAATCAAATAAATACAAAATTCTTCAAAATATACAGTTATGAATCTCAAATAGAGATTTGCAAGTATAGGAAAATTGAGTAGACAGAGACATACAACTTTGAATTTTTTTATTGATGCACCTGTATAAGGACATGGTTGCCGAAGGGTGTCTAAGTCCTTGTTCAAGGTTTTGAAATTTGAAATTTTGAATGTTTAAGTTATTATTTAAGGTTGTTATTCCTATCTGCAAACAAGTTTGACAGTGATTTTTTTTCTAAAATTTTCCACTAAAAATGAAATGCAAATGTATGACAATGTGTAAACAAAACTAACAATTATGAGTGTAATTTTGAATGAAAGATTGATTTAAATGACTAAAACACACCCTAATGAAAGCTATGATCCAGTATGGATGCAATATTTTTGGATTTTTATGACTTTTTATGATGCAAATATGAGACCCTAAATGATAAATGCAAGACAAAATGATGCAAAACCTAGATCTAGGGTTTGAAAGACTACCAAATCATAAATTTATGATGTCAAATGTCAAGTTCACCAAAATGAAACATTAAAAAATTAGGAAAGGAGTCCTAAGTACAAAGAACCTAAGATCAATTCCTCATTTTGAGGTGCTTCATTAAGATGTGGATCAACAAGGTGCATAGATTGACTTTCAACCTTAAAGGTGAGTCAACTAGACTTGGATCTGCATTTAATTCAAGAGGGTTTGAATGAATTGGAAATGATTTAGAATAATTGAGCTAATAAAGCCATATGGCCTAATATGATAACTGTAATATCTCGAAGCTAAAGAGACTAAAATCTTAATTTGTAGGTGGATCTAGGAGATGTTTGATGATGTGTAACTATCATCAAAAGCTAGATCTAGAATGTGCAGTGGGAATCATTTACCCATGGGAGAATGCATCTTTGATAGGGGGTATTGAATCTGATTTATAGTCATTTGATGCTAGATCTGAGCTCCTCGTTCCTAGTTACAAACTTGTTGGAATACCATTAGCAAATTCTCTAAGTGAGCTTCTTGACATTCTCTAGGATTCTGTGCATCATTATGAGTAGGTTTTCACTGCATAGTTGCCCACGCCTATGTGACAACAAGCCCTCCAAGATTGCCTTGTTGTTGTGCCAAATAGGCTTAAATCCTCAGCCCAATTTTTTTTTTTATGATCAATTGTTAACAATTGATGATCTCAAAGATGTTATTCATTCCATGATGGTTGATGACAAAGCCTCGGGGATTGATGGGTTCCCTTGTGAATTCTACACGGCCCTTTGGGAATGTGTTGTGAAAGATTTGCATCATGTTTACTTAGAGGCTTTTCATGCTAATTCTCTAGGTAACTTAATAAACAAAGGAAATATAAAATTCATACCTAAGTCTGGTGGCCCAAATGATATTTGCAACTGGAGACCTATCATGCTTCTCAATGTCTCCTACAAGGTCATCGCCAATGCTTTGGCTCTAAAGATTTGCCATCTTTTACCTCAGATTGTGCGCCCAGAGCAAACTGGGTTTATCAAATCCAGGTTTATTTTGGACAATATCATTACTATTTGGGAAGGCATGGAATGGGCCAGGAATTCAAACCAAAAATCCATGTTTATCAAAATTGACTTTGTGAAGGCCTATGACCGTATTGAATGGCATTTTATTCTTGCTATGCTGCAAGCTTTGGGTTTTGGGCCTTACTTCATTAAAATTGTTGGAATGCTCTTTGTGGATGCCTCTACTTACATCACCATTAATGGTCATCAATCCTCTACCTTTGGACTATTTCATTCCATTTAGAAAGGATGCTCACTTTCCCCCTCTCTATATGTGCTTGTTGTTTAGGGTTTTGGCTACCTTTTAGCCAATGTGGTTTCCCAACAGCATGTCAAGGACATCTCTCTACCCAACTCTTAGGCTCAACTAGTTAATGGCCATTTTGTTGATGACTCTTTCCTCACCCTCTTGGAGGAAGAAGATGCTATTAAAGCGACCCTGAATTATCTTAACAATTTTTTTCTTGCTTTTGGTTCTGCCATTCAGTGGCACAAAACTTGTGCTACAAATAGTTTATCTTGCCTTCTCCTTCTTGGTTGCAGCATTATGGTTGGAAGTGGATTGGGCTAGGAGAGAATTTTTGGTTCCTAGGAATTCCCTTTGCTTTCCAAGCATCCCCGACTAAGCTATGGAAAGTTGTGCTCTCTAGAGTCAAGCAGAAGATTGCTTATTGGATTACCAAGCCCCTCTCTTTGGCGGGGAAATTTTAGGTGTGCTCAAAAGTTCTAGTAGCTACCCATGTCTACTATTCTTCATGTTGGGTCCCTTCCAAAGCTACCCATGACAAGCTTGAAAAATTGCTTCGAGATTTTCTTTGGGCCTCCTCAGAATCCCATAGAGGGTTTCATCATGTTGCTTGGGAATTTTGCTACCTTCCCAGAAATTTTGGAGTACTTGGGTTGCTCTCCACTCAATGGAAAGGGATTGCTTTATGTGTTAAATGGATTATCCATGCCCTTACTAGGGACGAGGTCTAGAAAATTCTTCTCAGGCATTGTATTCAATCTGGCTTTCTTGTCCATAGACCCACCTGGAAGGGGATTGGCTTTCAAACCCTTCTGGTCATGGAGGAACCAATCCAAATTGTTGGGACTTTTATGACCAAAATTATCTGGCACGCCTGGGAGGCTATCAAGCCCTAGCTCCGTTGGGTTGGCTCTAGTTTTCGTGACAGGCTTTCACTCAACCAACAGAATATTTGGTGGTCGCCTCTTTTTTCTTGCAATGGTCAGTCATTGGCTAAGTCACCTTGGCTTAAGGCGCTCAAATTCCACAAGAAGGGTATCTAGACCCTGCAATAGTTATTTCATAGACCCACAATACGTATCATGCCATGGGAAGATTTTTGTGCCCTATACAAGCTTCATAACTAGGATTGTGCTACTTATGATGGTCTGGTGAATGTTATTCCTATAAAAATGCTTCATAAGGTTGGAATTCGTGGGACCAAACCCTGGTGGTAAGACTAGAAGTGGTATCTAGACACCCATTTCAGGTATTATAAGCCTCAGCTTGGTTAGAGGTGGCTTTCACCACACTTTCCTATGATTCAAAGTTTGAACCAAAGGTGACTTCTTCAATCTCCCACTCATGTCTGGTGTAAAAGATTTGCTGCCACTTGGTCTGCAAGTGTTGAGCGGAAACTTTCCCACTTTTCTTGGTGTATTCTTTTCCAAGGCTTTCTTGTGGGTTCTCGGCTTTCTCACCTAGGGGTCTAGGACCCTTGCTTCCCTTTTTATGGGAAAGTTGAGACTTTTAAGCATCTTTTTTGGTTTTGTCCCAAAGCTCAACAACTTTGGACTTGGATTCATGACTTCTTTCGGCCCTTTAGGCTAGAGCCTTTCTCCTGGAATGTGGTTTTGCTAGGAGATTCTCCCAGAATTCCTGTTAAATTCATCCAGCTTTGGCACACTTTTAGGGTGGAAATTATTTTCAATATCTAGAAAGACAGAAATGCTTGCATATTTGCTCATTCTCAAATGGTTATTAATGTATCTTTATATGCTAAAACTATTATTTGTTCTAATGTGCTTTTACAAATTTAGGTGAAAGCTAACAAAGTTGCACTTGAAGTTGCTCACCTGCAAGTTCTGCTAGATCATTGGGGCAATGCCCCGTGTACTATTGCTCAGGTGCCCACTTCGCCCACCTCTTCTTGCGGCTAGTCTCCCTCTAAGGGTTGGCGGTGGAGTGGTTTTACGCATCCCACTCTCAGCCTCTACTTCGGTGGGATTCTCACACTCCTCAGAAAATCCACTCTCCTCCTCCATGGGCTAGCCAGGGGTGGCCTTCCAGCAGTGTTTCGAGGAGTGGCAGTGGCAATTCCGGGTGGCGCTCTGATGACCCTCCTGCTTCTGGCTTTGGTTGGCCAGATACTGGTAAAAATTTTCTATGTCTGGCACTTGCAATCTTGCCCCCACCTGAGGATAAAGATAAAGAGAAGGAAAATGATGCTGATGATGGTTGGGGTCCTCCTCCTAATGTCACTCCAAACCCCGCTAATGTATGGAGGAAGAACATGATGACAGAGACCCTCCTGGCTCTGTTGGCACTACTTTGGCTACTTAATGGCCCTCTTTTTATGTTTTGTAATCTTGGACTTCTGGGGTCAGCCCATGTGATATTTTAGTTTTTCTAGGCGCTGCCCATATGACTCTCAGGGTGTGCCTTCTTACCACCCATCTTTTTTGTGAATATGTATCTTTATCTTAATTTAATATAGATAGTTGCCTATTCATAAAAAAAAAAGTGTTATTTCTTTGGCAAAGAATCCAATTTTTCATGCAAGGACCAAGCACATTGCTCTTCAACATCACTTCATTAGAGAGCACATTGAAGACAAGAAAATTTATCTTTTGTATTGTAAAGGTGAAGATCAATTTGTAGCTATTTGAGCACCAAAGCTCTTTGTAAAGATAAATTTCTATTTCATTGTAAAAATATTGGATTACAACCCATTTAAGGGTTTGATGTAAACTCCCCAAGTAAAGCTTAAGGGGGGATAGAAGATCAATCTTTACTTGGTAAAGGTTATTCTTTAATTGTAATTTTTTATCAACTTGTAGGAATATTCCAAAGGAACCCCTATAAGTCTTTTGTCTTTTTTGTCTCCTCACACATGTGTGAAGATGACTCATTTTATTTTTAATTCCTTTATTAAGGAATATTTGTAGCCACCTCCTTAAGAGGTTCATGACACATTGCACACACATAGATGAATGGTGGCATTCATTGAGTTGGGAGTTACATTCTAACTCCTCTTCTCACCTCTATTTATTGAGGTGCATCTTCTCTCATTCTTCATATTCAAGCAAGCAAGCTTAAGGCTTAAATGCTCTCTCTCTCTCTCTCTCTCTCTCTCTCTCTCTCTCTCTCTCTCTCTCTCTCTCTCTCTCTCTCTCTCTCTCTCTCTCTCTCTCTCTCTCTCTCTCTCTCTCTCTCTCTCTCTCTCTGTATCATTCTTAGGAATTTTTCCACCATTCATAGTATTGGCTTTTTTTCTTGTTTTTTCCCCTTATCAAATTCTTGTCTCCTTTGCATTTGGTGGTGCTTGGTTTGGTTTCTCTATTTCTTGGTAATCTCTTTCCTTCAAACAATTCTCATTAGTTAGTACTTTCCATTGCTCATTTATTTTTCCTTTTAGCAATAATGACCCTTTTGTCACTTCAAACTTTTTTCTTGATGAACATCAGTTCCAAAAACTTTGGAATAAGACACATCATGAAAAGACATACTCCCCTCCCAAACCACAAGACATAAATCCTATCCATGAAGAAATATGGAGCAAAACACATTACCAAACAATTTCCTTGTCTGGATAACATACCTTAAACATTTTGGATCAGACCTATGGATCTCTTGAATCAACAAAATTGGATGAACCATTATACCATAGACACTCCTCAACCAATTTCATCACCATATATAGTCACAAAATATATTTGCAACACATAATGCTATGCAGATTACTGTGAACCCTAAAAATGGCATTGAAAACCATAACTTGTTTCGAGATCCTTAGCAATTAGCTATGATACTTTGTCTATGTGTTTAAGCCTTAGCCTTAATGTGAAGAGAACAAGCACTACAATGAGAAACAACCATGTGTCGACATTTCGGGTACTTGCAAGAGCAAGAGATGACAAAATAAAGTGCTATCGATAGTAGACATCTTTGCGAAATAATGCAGTGATGATACTTGGTAGCATTTTGAGGTTTCACAAGAAGAAACAAGCTGGCACACCATTGCCCCATGAAGGCTTTAGCTTCCATGATGAAAATTAGCATGTGCTCCAATATGTGTCAACTTTTTACTAACTCATGGGGGTGAAAGTGTCAGAGGGAAAGGCCCTATGAAATGAAGAGCTCCCATGATCTACAATGTAGTAATGACACATGGAAACATTTCGGGGACTCACGAAGGGAGAAAATGACAAAATAAGAGCCTCCCCAAACTAAAGAAGCTATGCAATATGCTGACATGTGTCCCAATGGGCTTAGGAAAACTTAAGACCATAGAGAAATACATTTAAATTATTTCAAAGACAAGGAACTGATCAATCACCTAACACAAGGGGTCAGTAAACACACAAGGATAAAGCCTTGAGGTTATAACTTAAGCAATGGGTAACCCTGGTAACTAGTCAAGATCATTTAATATAAGAAAAGTGAATGGATTATGTAATAACCCCCCACTCTATAATAAGAAATTATATTCAAATTTAAATTAAAGATTTAAATTTATTAGTTTTGGTTCAACAATGCATCTATGTTCAATATTAGCAGCAGCCCATGGAGATAAATCTAATAAAAATTTATAATATGGAGGTGTATGTTTAAAAGACATAAATTAGAAAGGACATCCAAAGCAAAGATACACGAATATAAGGATATCAATCAGGAAAGGCACTCAAGTTTCAAGGCCTATAAATCAATGATATATAGGAAAATATATATTTAAAGAGCTAATGCATGGTTTTAGTGAAGAATTCATAAACAAGAATATATTTTTACCCAATTTCCATTATCAAATAATAATTGAATCGAACTTCTTATAATTTCACTATTTATATCAGAAATACTTTATTTTCCAAAGTTACAGTAGTAGATTTGATAATAAAGTGTTATATCCATAGTTCATCCTATTTCATTTATAACTTAGAAACTTACCTTAATAATATTGGATGACAACCTTTGTCAATCCAATGAGGAATAAATAAAAAATATATTGATCCAAAGAATGAGACATTACAAATTAGGGTATATTTTAAGGTTTTAGGTTTTAGTTAGGGTTTTAGGAGCCCTAATACATGATTTTAATGTATCTCCTTCACAATTTGAAAGGACTCCTTAAAATTTCAAAAGACCAAAATGCCACAGAGATGTAAAATTTTACAAGTACCAATAGATGGCACAAAGTGACAATAGGAAACAACAAACCGAGAAAAGATAAGGAAAACCAAAATTGAAACTATATCATAATGTGAAGAACATTAACTTACCAATTCACCTTTCAATAATCATTTGATCATTTGCAGTTCAAATTGAAATATTTAATAAGCTTTGATAAATATTCTTTGTAATTATCATCATTCATTAATAAAAGAAAATGTTATTTGTAAGATTTTCTCTATTTACGATCCTAATAGGTTAAGAAAAACCATAGATTAATCTTTGATCTGACTTGCAAAAGGTTTTCGACAATAGCCTTAAATCTCCTAATATTTCCATGTTTAGCTATAAAATTCCACAAATTAAGCTGATAAAACAATGAACATCGAACAAAGTAGGGGAGAGGGGCCCATAGTGGAGCACCCTAATTTGTGTTTCTCAAAATCCTACGTGGAAATTTCAAATCACTCCCAATTTTGTACAACAGTTTATTTGGCAACACATGTGCTTCTATATTTCATTTTACGGCCGCATCAGCATGCTTTTTTTTGAGGTATCCAAAAAGGCCCAAAAAAAAAGTGAGACCGATAGTGGTGCACTAAGTCATGTTTTATTGACCATGCTCTGATGTGGCATCACATGATTTGTCACTTTGCCTAATTTATGGATAAAAAGTGTTTTGCAATTGGATATTAAAGTTCTCCACTATAGGGCCCACTAAAGACTACTTCTATCCCTACTATTGAACCCTGCTCCATTATAGACCCCTCTCCCCTAGAGCAAGTTATTAGATATTTGAATAAAATATTGAAACAAGCATTACTGCCAATTTTTTCTTTTCGACTCGCAATTGCATTTGTTCAGACTTGAAAACAGGCCTTTTGCCTAAATGTTGTGGAAGAAGAAGAAAATAATTATTTTCCAATGTCAGTAATGGTCCAAGACTCGAGTAGACTTATATACAAACTTCACTATCTCTTCCATTGCCTTTCCTCAAGAATAATACTTATTGCATGTTAAAAGGTTAATACGCACCCTGCTGTAGTATCATCAACCATCTAATCAAAAATCATAAAGGGTAAACATTTTGCTCCAAATTTCATGGACATGAGAGAAGAAGATTTACTGATTCTCATAGGTGTGAGGCACAGGGACTTACAAGGGGCCGACACGGAGATTTCAAAGGGGCCAACCATTCCAATACTACTATAACTCAAATATGCTTAATCATAGGTTTCATGAACACTCAAGCCTACTTAGCTTACTGCTCCATTTGTACGGACAACAATCAAAATTACAATGAACTAACAAAAACCTACTCCGCGACACACTTTAATTCTCAGTAACTCTTGTATTCGTAACCTTTACTGATAATTTATTCTTTAATATGAATTCTGTCAATCTACTGTGAATTGATTGGTTAAAATATACATTCCCTTTATAAAGTTAGGAACCATGTCTTAAGAATGTCATCCAAGATTGCCCCTCACTGTGTTTAAGGCTGACGGTAGTCACAAGCACAATTCACAACAACAAACAAAAAATTGAAGATTCTATATATAAATAAAAAATGGCATGATTCCTAAAGATCTAGAGATTTTCCAAGATATCTGAACTTGTAAAAATGTAATAGTCCTTTGGAATTTCACAAGCTTTTATAACATTATAGAACAAATGACATTGTGATAGGTCGAATAGAGGTGTTAGAAAACAAGCAACAAGTAAAGAGTGCAAATAAACAACTTAAAACAACCTACACTTCGAGATTAGCCTAAGTTGGAAACAAAACAAGACAAAGCCACGAAATAGAACTTTATACCTTGCGTTGAGTCGATCCTTTGGTTGGCCCTTCGATCTTGGATGTGTATGCTCCTTGGATGGCAAGATGCAAGCTAGATGAGGATGTGAAGATGGATGCAAATGGATGAAGACATGAAAATAGCTAAGTCTGGATTGAGAAGTAAAACTGCAAGAGTTTGGCTACACAAAATGATCTCCCCAAAATGAGAGAAAAGAGGGGGTATTTATAGGATTTTTGGGAAATCCTAGGGGAAATGGACGGTTGAGATTGATCCACCAAATATCAAGATGTAGGGCTAAGGTGAGTTGAGAACTCACAAGCCCTCACATCTTGACATGTGGCATGTGAGATAGCCCTAAAAGGTGAAGTGGACATGAGGTGGAAGGAGAAGGACATGACATGGAGAGGGGTACAAAGTACCTTGGGATTGGATAAGATCTCCTCATAAAGGAGGTACTTGTCCCCATGTGGGTGAGAGGACATGTGAGGAATTAAAAATTCCTCAAATATTCACATGGGGAGATGGGAAAAGAATTTTAAATTCCAAAGGGTGCATTGGGGGATTAAAAGGTGAATTAAAAATTCACATGGGGAAGTGGAGTGCCTAGGATGAATAAAAAGGAATTAAAAATTCCTTGGGGGATGGGGAGAGTTGACTAAAGGGGTGATTAGGATTGTGCAAGTTGATTAGATTAATTAATGAAGATTAGAAGGTTAGATCTCACATGTGACTTGGATGACAAGTCAAAGATCACATGGGGGAGAGAAAAAGGAATTTATTCCTTGGAAGGATAAAAGGAATTAAAAATTCCTTGAGAGGTTGATTAGGCTAGTTAGTGGAGGATTAGAGGATGGTTAGGTGGCTAAGAGAGATTAGAGGCCAACTTGCAAAAGTTGGAGGATGTGACACATCCTAATCAAGGATTAGGCATGTGCACATCCTAATGATGAGATTAGAAGAAGGATTAGGATAAGATAAAAATGATGGAGGATGTGACATGAAGGGAATTAAATAAATGGAATATTTATTTAATTCAATTGATGGAATGAGGATTAAAGAGATAAGGTATTATTGATTAAATACCTTAGGAGTTTGGCAAATTAAAGCTATTAATTAAATAATAGTAGTATTACTTAATTAATAAAAATAAGGAAAGGGATGAATTTGGATAAATCAAGTGTCCAAATTTAGGCGTCTACATTTTTCCCTCTTTTGAGATGGTGTTACAAAGAAGCATCATTTCAAAGAAGATTAAAACATAGAACCTAGAAGAAGATGGTTAGATTGGAAAAAATTTCCTAGTCATTCAAAGAGGTGACTAGGAAGGAAAAGAAAATGATGAAAAGTGGGATGAAGGATTTTTACTCACGAGAGGCCATGTGGGTTCAAGAGAACACGGGTGGGCTCTCGAAATGGATGAGATGATGCAAGGGGAGTTGACGAAGATGATGCAATGCAGTGGAGGATTGGGAGGGGAGCGTGATGAAGGATGAATGGATGGGGGGGATTTGAGGATGAGAGATGAAATGCAATCTAAATGCAATTTGCCATCGTCGGAGCACTGAATTTTGCTATAGCATAAGACACGAGACGCCAAGGTATGAAGAACCAAGGCGGATTAGTGTCTAATGCATAAAATAAACATAACAAACAAGAAGGCTATCCCAACACCCCAAAGTCATGGGGACTTTGGTCGGGCCAGGTATTGGGATAACCACAAGCACACAAGGATGCCCCAGCGTAACACAAGACCTCAGGGATCTTGGTGGGTACTACGTGGGACAACCGAGAAGACATAAAAGATCAAGATACACCCCTATGTTGACTAGTCAAAGCACACCATGATATGATGGATCAAGGCGACCATGACAAGTGATGATAGGGAGCTCAAATGATAAACAAAATCCAAAAGCATCAAAAGATCACAATAAATTGCAAACGTCCTTTGCCATAGGATCAATCAAGGGGATGGATGGGATTGATGAGGTCTGTTAGGAAGGATGCATCCTGTTGAGACCGATGATGGATACTAAAGTAAAAGATTGATATGACGCAGGATATTCAGAACTGATTGGAGATGATGATACAAGTGGAGTTTGTTTGTTAAGAACCAGCGAAATGAGGGCAGAGACATGACACAAGATAAGAGACTTCGATGGAGGGTAAAGACGGGACAGACAATAGAAACAATGGTTGAAGACTGATGATAGATGAGAAAGGACAAAGTAGAAAGATTGATGATAGGTGATAGACGAGAGACGATAAAGGAGCCCCGGGGGCTGATCAAGTGATCGACCTTGCCTACGTGAAAGCGCAGGGGCAACGTAGTTCGACAAAAGGTTGACGGATGACCAGGATAGGATGGAGAGTAGGAGAAAAGTGGACAGTATCGATCGATGATGGATGGAATATGATAGATGATAGGGGATGGACAAAGTAGAAAGATTGATGATAGGTGATAAAGGGACAAAGTGGACAATGAAGACTGATGATGGAACAAGATAGACCTATTGGAGTGGATTGGAGGATAGTGACTAGGCAAAGCTCAGGGATGGGATAGTTAGCCAAATCATTAAAGATGAAGTGGGCGGATGACAGGATAGATAGATGAATGATGAGAAAGGATAGGAGATGGAGAAGATGGAAGATTACTTAGAATGATTAAATGATTGATCAAGATTATTGAATGAGAGTTTGAAATGATAGAAGGAGGTTTGATGAATGTGTGAGATGATAGGAGATTCGATGAAGTTTTGAGATGATAGATATCCAAAGATCGTGACTACAGATGGATTAAAGCTCAGATTAGGGGTTTGGTTAAGCTCAGATTGGGATAAGATTAAAGCTCAGATGAGGATTGGATTGAAGACTAGGATGATTGGAGGATGATGATGGGATGAATTCGACACCAAGTGCCGAGGTGTAAAGGGCATAAAGTGTTGACAATCAGAATTTTCCAAATTTGGCAATTTTCACAAATTGTCAAATTTTTGCCATTTTAGGAAACTTCAGGGTCGTATGTTTGAGAGTCCCAATTTTTTCCAAGTAATACCCATTGGTGAGATAGGATGAATTGCCAAATAACATCCCAGATTCGGGATATGCATTTTGAGTTATGAGCGAAAACAATTTTTCAAAAAACATTGAATTGGGATTTTGGGGGTGAAGATGAAAGTTTGAGGCCCCAAAAATGGGTCAAAACGGGCTCCAACCAGTTTCAAAGAAACTGGTTGGGAATCCACTCGTTAGATCAAAACGCAACCACCCGTAAAATTTCAGCTCAAACGGACACCCGAGTCACAAGTTATGGCCCCCGGAAGTTTTAGTGTAAAAATCAAAACCCTAAAAAATATGGTTTTTCGATAAATTTTGAAAATTTCAAGACATGGGTTTTGTCCGGGACGACGAAAGAAAAAATGGGTAGGAAAAAATTTTTTGTGGGCAGCCTCGGTTTTCGCGCTAGAGGGGAAAGAAG